>LPNX011141731.1:0-15307 GCA_001517045.1 Pseudotsuga menziesii | reverse complement strand
GGTTGCTGTGTGAACCCTCTTGCTACCATTCTTGCCTTGTGCTTTTGCACATTCCCATCAGCATCTTGCTTTGTCTTATAAATCCATTTGACACTGATTCCATATTTGTCTTTTGGTACATCAACCAGTTCCCATGTCTGGTTCTTCTCAATGCATTCTATTTCTTCATCCATGGCTTGTGCCCATACTTCTTCTTCAACAGCTTCTTCAAATGTTAGTGGATCATATATAGGGGAAAATAATGCAAACAGAGAGAATGAGTTAGGTGTACCAGCTTCATATATCTCTCGCAGACTTCTTGTCTTCATCGGTTCTGTCGATGTTGATCTAGACGAAATGCTTGATGGAGTCTGCTGTCCTCTTGGTGTACTTGTCGGTGTAGCTTTCGCTGCTACTTGTGTCGATGGTCCTTGTGCTGAACCATGTCTTGGTGTCATGGGAGTCGACGGCGCTGCGACCGGTTGACTTACATGTGGTATTTGAACCACTTCTTCTTCCATATCGTCATTTTCAATGCTCGACACAACCTTGACATTTGTGTCGACGGTTCCATCCCATGATTCATTTTCGACAAATTGAACATCCCGACTGATTATGAATTTCTTTGTGACGGGGTCATACAACTTGTATGCTTTTGTGTCTTCTGAATAGCCAACAAAAATACATTTCTGTCCCTTCTTGTCTAGCTTCTTTCTCAGCTCATCTGGAATATGAGCATATGCGACACAACCAAAAACTTTTAAATGTGAAACACTATGATTCATACCTGTCCATGCTTCTTGGGGAACTTTGTTCTTCACACTCTTTGTTGGACATAGGTTCATAATGTATACATCAGTTGCGACTGCTTGACCCCAATACTCATTTGGCAAATGCTTGGCTGCCAACATGCTGTGTGCCATCTCCATGATGGTTCTGTTCTTCCTTTCGGCAATACCATTCTGCTGAGGTGTATACCGTGCAGTGAATTGTTTCTGTATGCCATGGGTCTTGCAAAAATTTAGAAATTCATTAGAAACATATTCACCTCCTCTGTCGGTCCTTAAGATCTTGATGCGGTGTCCACTCTGGTTCTCCACGAGTGCCTTGAACTGCTGAAAATAACTAAATGCATCAGATTTGTGCTTCAAAAAATATACCCATGTATTTCTTGAGTAGTCATCAATAAAGGTTAGAAAATATTTGCAGTCACCAATGGATGATGTCTGCATTGGACCACAAATGTCAGAGTGCACAATTTCAAGTGGTGTGCGTGCTCTATAGGACTTTCCGACTGGAAATGTCTCTCTGTGCTGCTTGCCAAAAATGCAGCCTTCACAAACCCTCTCTGGTCTGTCGATCAATGGTAATCCCTTCACCATATTCTTTGTGTGAAGTAGCTTCAGCCCACCAAAATTCAGATGTCCAAATCTGAAATGCCACAACCAGGATTCATCCTGAACTTCTGTCTGAAATGCAGCTTGCAAATTAGCGCTGCAATTTTCTCTCTTGTCGAGGATCTCGACTGTTTCTTTATTTTCTGCCTTGAATGCAGCTCCTGTCTTTGTCTTCCCTTTTATGTTGGGAACTATCCTCAATGGAAACAAGCGGTTGCTTGTCATTGGCACTTTTGCTATCAGCTGGTCGCTTGGACACTTGTCTTTGATCACACAGTGTTCATCTTCCATGTAGACTCTGTAGCCTTTTTGTAACAACTGTCCAATGCTTAACAAATTATGTTTCAGGCCATCAACATGATAGATATGAGGGATATACTTACTCTCCCCCTGTTTGGTTATAATATCAACAGTGCCTTTTCCTAAGACAGTGACTTGGACATTATTTCCAAGTGTAACATCAGTTTTAACTGAAGTGTCTAGACTGGAAAACGGATCTAAATTACCAGTCATATGGTTGCTGCATCCTGAGTCTAAGTACCATATGTCATGTGGACTTTCTTGAACAGCATTGCATTCAAGTGGAGATGTCGATGCCATTAGCATTGCACCTGTCGAAGTGTTGGTGCTGGTTGACTGACTTGGGCTTTGTCTTCCTTGGTCATATTGTTTCTTCCTGCATTCATATGCATAATGACCAAACTTCTTACAGTAATGACATTGAATTTTTTATTTATCAAACCTCTGGCCACTTGGCTGACTTGGGTTCTGGTTATCTCCTCTGCCACTGACATTTTCAGGACTTCTGCCTCGTCCTCCTCTTGAAGAACTTCTTCCTCTGCCTCTGAAGTTGTTTCTCCCCCTGCCTCTTCCACGGCTTATAGATGACTGTGCTGCAAATGCACCTTCCAATGATGTCTGTGATCTGCTGATTCTGTGTTCATGATTGATGAGTGAAGCTTGCAGCTCATCAATGCTGAATGTTGACATGTCTGTGTGTTCCTCTAAGGTCACAACCAAACTTTCAAATCTTGGTTGAAGACTTCTGAGAATTTTTTCAACAACCCTTTGGTCTGATACGGGTTCTCCATGAGATTTCAGTTGGTTTATCAACCCAACAACTCTGGTGTAGAATGTGTCTACATTCTCTGAATCTTTCATGCACAGAGATTCAAAATCTTTTCTCAGAATTTGCAGCTTGGATGTCTTTACCTTGGTCAAACCTTGATAGGTAGTCTCCAATGAATCCCATGCTTCCTTAGCATTAGTCGATGCTGCTATTCTTGGGAGTATGCTCTCATGCATAGCTTGATGTATGAAAAACAGAGCTTTTCCATCTCTCTTTCTCTGTTCTCTCAAGGCATCTTTCTGAGCCTGTGTGAGATTGTTATATGCTGCCATGTCTGCTGGTTCTGCATAACCATGCTGAACTATCTCCCAGACATCTTGTCCTCTGAATAAATCCTTCATTGTTAAAGACCAATATTCATAATTCTTTCCTGTAAAGCTTGGAGGTTGCAATGAACCAGAAGTGGAAGCCATTTTTAATTTTTTTAATTAACTTTCCGTAGAAGATTAATTTCCACCTTTTTAAGACAAGATTTCTTTCCTAAAATCTTGGGCTGTTATAAACCTTGTTCTGATATAACCTCGCTCTGATATAGCCTCGCTCTGATATAACCTGGCTCTGATACCAGATAGCCAAAACCGAGCCAACTAAACTTGGGTTTAGCGCTCAGTCAAATATTTTAAAAGAAAATAATTTTCACTTTTTAACTCCGACCTGTTTTTTCTGCGACCACCCTTTTACTGCGACCAACTTTTCACTGCGATCAACTTATTTGCGGTGCGATCAAGTTGATGCGGTGAGATCAAGTTGATGCGATCAACTTATCTGCGATCAAGTTGATGCGGCGGTCAAGTTGATGCGATCAACTTCTTTGCAATCAAGTTGATGCCTGATGCGATCAACTTCTCTGCGATCAAGTTTGATGCTTGATGCGACTAGATTGATAGAATATGATTCTTAGTCTAAAGACTTAAGAATTTTACAAATACTTTTCACCTGTGCGTAAGATGAAGTAAAATGACCACATTTACAAATCCAAATAACTTATGAAAAACATATGGCCAAATATGTAGGAATATTTGAGCCGAACAAAGTGCGGTAAAACCTGGAACTTTCACGCGGTGAGATTTTTATGGGTTCTTGTTCTTTTACTTATCAGTAATAGTAAAAGACATTTACAGACATTTACAGAAGTAAATCTGGAAATATGAGCGGCTAAATAATCATGAATTCAACCACAAACTATTTCATATATTAACTATGCGGAAATACTTGAAGTAATACAAACTTGTCTGTTACAAAATCGTCCGTCTACAGAGCTTCAACTCTACGGCTAAATCAAATGCACAGAAGCTTGAGCTTCAACTTCTCTTTCTCACCCGGAGTTCCTTTGTGTCTGTGTTCCTGTGTTCATGTTCTCTCTCTCTGTTATGTAAACTAATTTACAAAATGCTTCTTCTATTTACAGGCAATCTGAAAATTGCTTCAGCATAAACCGACTTACTTGCCGACTTACTTTGCATTAAACACTGCAATAACTACTTACCTAACAACTTAACTTCTGAAATAAATTCGACTGAGTTACGCTGCCTACATGTGGACTTTTTCTTCTTGTCAGACTGACAGACAAGATCGTGGCTTCTACAGACTCTGACAGAGTCGGCTGGAAATCAAATCCAGATCTGTGAATTAATTACATTTTCCAACAGTTTGTCCCAACGCCATCAGTGCCATATACACCGATCGTCCCATGTGCATCTCTCGTGAAGATTCCGTGAGCAACTTCTCAATTTGCATCTCTACTGGTTGTGGTGTGAAGAATGAAATCAATTGAGGATTGCAAAACACACAAAAATCATTACATAAGTTGTTCTAGGTCATCGAGGTTTGGGTTCTCTTTTATGACCTATTATCACTTAAAATGTTCCTTGAGTGCTGAAAGAACATGGCTAGTGAATCCTTAAATTTATTGAAAGGATGATAATATTTGTAAGTTTAAAAGCCAATAAATATAACAAAGTTCGGGCTAATATATGAAAATATTGATGAGTGAATGTATAAACATAAACAAGGCATAAAGAGCATGAGAATGAACTCATATAAAGAGAAGACAAGCTATGTCCAGATCAATGATAAACATATAAACCATTCACAAGAAACCAAATATTGGAAAGAATCATGGACACAATATATTATTTATGAATTCAAAATGAAAACAGAATAGACCAATTTCAAATATGATCACTTCAAAGTATTCTTTGAAAACCCAGAAATCTAATACATGCCTGTATAATAATAATAAAAATATCAGTTTGATCTCTGATTACACTCTCAGCCCTCTGCTGGAACTCTCTTTTTTCTGTAGGATGTTGATGTCACTTAAATAGACAATGGAACAAACAGAAATCGAACTAGCTTTCCTAGTTGGCCGCAACTAGAGAAAACGTGTCAAGAGAACCTGACAAATATCCCAAACGGTTGACGTTTTTCAGGAAATTCCTCATTATCTGCTAAATGGGTCTTTTTTGCAAAAAACCCACATCTCAGAATTTGATTTTCGCCTCTGTTTACTTGCAGTTCGTTGCATAAAAAATCCTGTTAATGACGGGAATCCAACGATCTTCCGTTTCTTATCTCCTTCACGAGATATCTTTCAAACAATACATTTGCACAATATCTCGGGTGAACATCCATACAGAAGTAAGCTGCTGGTAACCTTTGGCCTTCTCTTCTCCTTTCACAATACTTCCTGCCTTAACACATGATCATCGGTGTTGAGACTTGGTCACATTCTCAAGTGCATTTGATGCTCAGTCTTTTTTTGATAAAAAACTCTTTGAACACATCCACGCATTTGACCCTTTCAGTTGTTCTCATTTTCATTGAAATAATGTGGATGGAGTATCTCCCTTTAGCACACTTAATCATTGGGCATTTGTCATTTTGTGTCTCTCTGGCACTTAGCTCGACGTGTTTTTACCAAATTATTTTATCCTTCAAAATAATTATAAGGATTAAAAATCTTGTTGCTCCCATAATCTAAAGACTTTGTGGTGACAACATCTCGCTCTCGCTGAGGATGGAGACTTCCCTACAAGGCTCCAAGAACCTAGCAGTTTGAGTGACCTTTTCTATTGGGTTGGAGTCTTCATGATTCTATCAAATTTCCGCAACTTGATTCAAATCTAAACACACATTACTGAAATGAAAACATATTGCTACAAACCAACTGCTCGAGAAACAAGCTTATTCATCTACCTAATCCTACTTCTAACTGGTAGAAGCAAACTGATCATGTGTAATCATGCTTCTAGTGAAGCCATGATAACATCCAATCAACTGTAAGAAATTTTGGCATGTAGCTAGAAATCAAAGAAGAATTTAACATTTGAAGTAGAAACTTGTTTTGCAAAGCATACTTACAATCGTAATCCTACTTGATTCCAAACTATGCAAGGATGAAATTTTCTGAAAACTGTATCTCCATATAAATGTGATATAAATTGCCATCGGGTCCTTCCAGGTGTGCTGCATTTCTAACTGATATAAAAGGTCACATTGTTCCTCTGCTTCAATTATCAAATGATATTTTATTTGTTCTACTAGAAAGAGAGCATGAACATCATGCACTGTGAGATATCATATCTGGTGAATCGTCTCTTCATGGATCTGATCAGCATTAACATCCTCAACTTCATTCTTAACAATAAGACAATGAGGAGCAATAGATTTATTTGAAAATAAATTATCCTTATTCATTGCAAACTTATCTTCCTGCTGATAAGCATGATCATCGTTATGAAAATCAGTCAAAAAATTCATAATAAAATAACTCTTATAATTTGAACCAAAATAATTTTTTGTTGCATATATGAAATCATTTTGTTGATGTAATTGAGAAGTAGATGCATCTTTCACATCACCGATAGTTGACACATCTAATTCATTGATTGTAATTGTTGGAGTTAAGGATAAATATGAAGATGACATATTAGCATTTTGACAAGAATAAAACCTCAGGGTTGATCCCTGCTGTTCATACACTTCTTCCATTTCTTGTACAATAAAATCTTTATCAATAATTTTATCATGAAGCTTTCCACAAACCTATAGATTGTTCTCGACTTCCTTTGCATCAACAAACATTCGCTGCAAGGATGGTGACTTTATTTCTTTGAGGTATAAGAATAGATCAGGATGTTGTGCCATTATGTATTGTATCATACCAACAATCTCAGTAGGTCGGATTTCAATAGGCATGCTGTAATAAATATTGTGAAATCTTCTGTTGAATTCAATGATTGTTTCATTTCTCTTCTTCTTCATGGAAGAGAAATCAGATAGGTACTGATTCAAGGATTTGTTCTCTCCCCAGTATCTTGAAAATGAATTATAAAACTCAGTCCATGAACAAATACAATGAGCTTCCATATTTCTAAACTAGAAAGCAACATCTCGAGTTAAAGATTTCGAAAATAATCTCATGACAACATCTTTATGTAATATTTCAAAATTATCAACAAAGTTTTCAAAGGCTCCCAAATGCTTCTCGGCTGTAACATGATCCTCTCCAGTCAACCTAGGAAGATACTCAAAGAATTCAAGAGGATAAGAATTAAGGTAATAAGGAAGCTTCAAAGGTTTAAACAATCTATTTCTGATTTTGGCTTGATAAGTAGTAGACTGAACATGAGGATTAACAAGCTGATGGCAAGGCTCACTAATAATGTCATAAGGTGCTAAGATATGAGCAGTTTTTAAATCGGTTTTAACCACCTCGAGGTTACATGACTGATTAAATTCAGAAGGGATTTGAATACAAAACTCATTCTTAAGAATGGGCTAGGATGAAGATATAGGATCAACATCAACAACAAAAGAAGGATGCAAATTTTTCTCTTCTAAATATGGGTATACAAAGGTAGGTTCATGATCATCCGAATAAACAAAACATAAGATGATTCTCTTAATGCGTGAAGGAAACAACAGAAATGAGCTGATAAAGAAAAACAAAAGTTCATGGAGAAAGCTCATGAACAGATACCTGGTTTTACACCTCATCCCCTTCATCTTTTGTTAGCAGGATTCTACCCAGTGAAATCTTTAATCATGGAGCACGAGGTAGATGATTGCAGTCAATCTCTTATGTCATTCTCTTATTTGCCATCAAGAGCTAGATCTGTGTCATTATTGTTCTTCCGAGGGAAGATATCTTCGCTCCTATGTCTCTGGAAATGGCGCCAGAAGATGTTATCACTAAAATATGTTCCTTGACTGCTGAAAGAACATGGCTAGTGAATCTTTAAATTTATTGAAAGGATGATAAGATTTGTAAGTTGAAAAGTGGATAAATATAACAAGGATCGGGATAATATACAAAAATATTGATCAGTGAATGTATAAATATAAACAGGGCATAAAGATCACAAGAATGAACTCATATAAAGAGAAGACAAACTCTGTCCAGATTAGTGATAAATATATAAACCATCCACAAGAAACCAAATATTGGAAAGAATCATGGACACAATATAATATTTATCAGTTCAAAATGAAAACAGAACAGACCAATCTCGAATATGATCACTTCAAAGTCCTCTTTGAAAACCCATAAATCTAATACATGCCTGTAAAATAAATAAAAAAATATCAGTCTGATCTCTGATTACACTCTCAGCCCTTGGTTGGAACTCTCTTTTTCATGTACAATGTTTTTGTCACTTAAATAGACAGTGGAACAAACAGAAATCGAATTGGCTTTCCTAGTTGGCCGCAAATAAACAAAACCTGTCTAGAGAACCCAACAAATCTTCCAAACGTATAATGTTTTTCAGGAAATTCCTCGTTATCTGCTAAATGGGTCTTTTCTGGAAAAAAACCCACGTCTCGGAATTTTGATTTTCTCCATTTGCTCGCATTTAGTTGCATAAAAACGCCTCTTGAATAATGAAGGGAATCCGACAATCTTCCATTTCTTATCTCCTCTACGAGATATATTTCAAATAATACATTTGCACAATATCTCGGGTGAACATCCATACAGAAGTAAGCTTCCCGTAACCTCTGGCCTTTTATTCTCCTTTCACAATAGTTCCTTCCTTAACACATAATCATTGGTATTGAGACTTGGTCACATGCTCAAGTGCGTTTGATGCTCAGTCTTTGTTTGATAAAAAACTCTTTGAACACATCCACGCATTTGACCCTTTCAATTGTTCTCATTTTCATTGAAATAATGTGGATGGAGTATCTCCCTTTAGTGCACTTAATCATTGGGCATTTGTCATTTTGTGTCTCTGTGGGACTTAGCTAGACGTGTTTTTACCAAATTATTTTATCCTTCAAAATAATTATAAGGATTAAAAATCTTGGTGCTCCCAGAATTTAAAGATTTTAGTGACAACATGACCTTTGCACAGTGACGATTCCAATTCTAAAATTGAGATGACAATACGAAGAAACCGTTTATGGACAACTATATATTAGCTAGATGTCCAACTATGAGATGCATGAGTTTATTAGGAGTTTGGAAGAGTTTATTAGGAGTTCGAACTAGTTCAACTGCACAATAGCTAGAATCCTAGATTCCAAATTGGACTGAGCATTAGGTGATTAGAGTTGAAGTTAAGCTAATAGTTCTAGAATCATTGAAGTTAAGCTAATAGTTGTATCTAATAATATCACATGTTAATTAAGCTATCTTGATACTACACTTGTCTCATTTTCGTTTAATCTTGGACGACGCCCATAGAATCAATCTGGACACTACAATTGTCTCATTCTGATAGGTAGACGAAAAAGCATAAATGGTATTCCACCCAAAAATTCTAAAATATATACACTTACGAGCATAAAAAAAGACAAAGTAGAAATTTTATATTCTTAAGAAATCTTATTAAATCTTCATAAAATATGGTTGAGACAATTTCTACTTTAGTCTTAAAAATTGTCTTAAATATTGTGTTAAAATTTCAT
Source organism: Pseudotsuga menziesii (assembly GCA_001517045.1). Taxonomy (NCBI): domain Eukaryota; kingdom Viridiplantae; phylum Streptophyta; class Pinopsida; order Pinales; family Pinaceae; genus Pseudotsuga; species Pseudotsuga menziesii. Next base: position 5,887 of record LPNX011141731.1, on the reverse strand, counting down.
AAAAGCAATTTAAACTAAAAATTAAAACAAAATGCTAATTTCCTTTTTTTTAAACGTCATAAACATCCCCATCCCACCGTGTAGTAAAGCCTTATTGGACAATATTTGAGGCCAAAAGAGAAATCTATTAAACTCAAAAGAAATAGGCAAAGATAACTTAAATTACGATGTCAAGGTGGCATTCGTGAAGAGGTATTGTTACATTTTTCTTTTTCTTTCACAGAAATGGAAGTTCTCAAAATCCTCAATTAATAGTAGAAGGATACAAATATTTTTGTCTTAACTACTGCTATACGAGAGTTGATAACAGAAGAGAGATAGCCCAACGAAACGAGTTTAGGCCCTCTCTTACTCCACTTATTTCACACAATGAACCCAGCCAGAAGTTAGTAAAGCCATGCTACAGAATATAATTCATAGAAGGACAATCTTCTCGTATATTGGTGCGTTTTGTTTGCCAGCCAGAAGTTAGTAAAGCCATGCTACAGAATATAATTCATAAAAGGACAATCTTCTCGTATATTGGTGCGTTTTGTTTGCTAATTATGTACTGTATATTTTGGTCATGAGCTTAATACATTCGTGGTGTTTTAGGTTATTTGAGATAGTATTGATGTAAATTGTCTAGACATAAAAGAAAAGTTATATATTGTCTAAAATATTGTTTTTATAAAAACAATATAAAAATACACAAATTATAAATTATAGATTATTATATTTTAAGTAAAAACAAAATAAAGTCTTGTATTATCTTAAATATTGTTTTATGAAAATGTCTTAAATTAAAAATTTACTGTATAACTATATAATATAATTTCATTTTGAAAGTTTCTTAAATTAAAATTTTACTCTATAACTATATAATATAATTTCATTTCAAAAGTTTCTTAAATTAAAATTTTACTCTATAATTATAATATAATTTCATTTCGAAAGTTTCTTAAATTAAAATTTTACTCTATAATTATAATATAATTTCATTTTACTTAGTTAATAAATATTTCAATTAGATAAAAAACTAGTCATTATTTATGAATCTGTATTTCCATTTGAAAGATAGCCAAATACTCTGAATATTTATGAATTTGGGCCTCTTTTTGAAGTAGGTGGTGTTTATGACCTAGTCACATAATAATTTTGATAGGAATGAGATTGGATATATACATTTATGATTGTCTTAATTTTTACAAGTCTCAATTGATTGTATCCCAAGATCAACTGTCTACTTATTGACAACTCTCATCAATTTCAAGTACATGTTTCTAAAATTCAATACAAAAATCTGAAAGCTCTTCTTTCAAATTGTATGTTTTCACTTTTAACTTTCCAAATAATGATTTAAAATAGGCTACATCTCGATGTATGCATTGAACTCCTAAGTGATTTATTTTACATATTGATTTTCAAAGGTCCCATTGCACATTCTCTAAACCAAGATACAAACTTCTCCCAACAACAACCACCTATGGACTTATCAGTCTCATAAGTCATAACTATTTGCTATCATGACTCGTTAAAACCAAGTTACATTTGTCTAAAGTGTATCTTTGTACCATGGATCACTTATTTCATTTTTAGCATACTGTGTTTATTATAGCTTGAAGCTTATTGTGGTAACAAAATCCATTATTGGGTGGAAATCGGATGTTATATTGCTAGCTAGTTGCTCAAATCCTACATTTTCATTTTTAGCATACTGGGTTATGATAACTCAAAACTTATTGTGGTAGCAAAATCCATTTTTGGGTGGAAACCAAATGTTATACTGCTAGCTATTTGATCTAATCCTACATTTAGAACTTGTTTGAAGGCATTGATCATCTCTACCATCTATGACAACATCACTTCCATTTTTTCTATCTGTTGATGCATGAAATGCAAGTACTTAAGAATAGTAATTAGACAATTTTATAAGTTTATCTTCACTATGAAAATGAAATGATCTAATGCAAATTGAAAGATAAAGAGAGATTAATATACAAACTTTAACAAGCTAGGAAAGGGATTAGTTTCAACAATTAAAAAAAGACGTGTAAACTAAAAGCAAACAAGTATCTGGAAAAGAGTCAAGCCAATTGATCACATACTCTAGGTTCTTTTATATAAAAAATAACATTTAAATGTGATATACTATTAAAATGTACACAACGTGATTTGGACCCAAAATTCGACGACATCCAACGAAATCTAATGTGTTTTCGGATTTAACTTTCAAATTAAATTATGCCAACTTTTCCTATTTCGTAGCTGCATCTCTGCTAAAATTCTACCAACTTTTCCTATTTCGTAGCTACAACTCTGCTAAAATTATACCAACTTTTCATATTTCGTTGCTGCAACTACACTAAAATTATGCCAAATTTTCCTATTTCATAACTACAACTCCACTAAAATTATGCCAACTTTTCCTATTTTGCAGCTGCAACTCTGCTAAAATTATGCCAACTTTTCCTATTTCGCAGTTGCAATTGCACTAATTTTTTTTTGAATTTTCCTATTTCGCAGTTGCAACTCTGCTAAATTCTGCCGACTTTTCGTATTTTCGTAACTATAACTCCGGTAAACTACTTCCAACATGACTCAAACATGTGGGAGGTTTTCTAGAATCAAACATGACTAACTTTAACAATTCGATCTTGTTCTGAAATTTGGCATGGTCATGATTGTGACTAACATCATCATAATCATGGTTGACATAGTTAGAGGGTGCTTTCAAGGTGTTCCACCCAAATCAAAACTTTACCAACCATTCAATTTAGAGAATTTTGGTGTTTCTTATATATTTTGTGCTTTTTCCAAGTCACATGCTCCTTTCATTCCTTAAGGAAATGTGTGTATGCCCTCAAAACCATGTTTTTTCAATGGAGTTTGGGATAGATTAAGTTGGTAACTTGCATTGAGGAGAGATCATCAATTATGAAGGATTCTTATATATGATTTAAGGCCTACAGTAGATATTAAGGACTCTTCATATGACATTAAGGAATATTCATACAAAATTAGGAACATTTGGAGATCAATTAGGGAAATATGGATGCCATTAGGGGTTCTTTGATTCCATTAGCTACACCCAGATGCCATTAAGATCATTAGGGTTCCATTAGGTTCACTAAAGTGCCAATTAGTGTTATAAAAACTAGTTCTTCTCTCACTCTTCATATCTTCTTCATGTTCTTTGCAATTATCTATTTGTAGCTCTCATTTAGTATCTTCATGTCATTTCTTCAACTTAGAACAATATTTTCATCTTCTTTGATCCTTTTTCTCACTTAGTTTTCTACTCAAGTAGTATAGCGAGGGGAAGAATGATCTTGATTCTCCAACAAATCTAGAAATTTAATATAATAGTTTGCTACACATAAAGATTATAACAAAGATACAACCTACATATGGAATTCTTAATAACTTACCTTACCCATAAAAGACAAAATAGATCACACAATCATACAAGAAAATATTTACTCATTCTCATTAATTAAAGTATGAATACACTATAGAATCACAATCATAACTCAACACTTTAATATTGTTCAATAGAAGACTCTCTACAATGTTAAAGTTTAATAGTCTCTATATATTTGAATAATGTATGGACAAATAAATAATTAAATAAACATAAATATAAAATAAACAATAAAAAAATACAAAAAAAATAACATATAAAAAATAAATAAATTAAACAACATAAAAACATAAATAAATAAACTATCTAAGACCCCTCCTACACATTTCATTTTTCATTTCCCGAGTTCCCTTGTAGAGTCGGTTCGTTCATGGGTTGAGTTCCTTCACAGAGTCAGTTCCTTCAATTATTTGGTCTACTGGTTTCTTGAGGGTTATTCCTTCACGGAGTTGACTGCACAGACTTTATTGCAATCTTCTGTACACAAGTTTGTGATTGACCCACTGTGATTGGTTTCAAGACTTCATTGTGACTGGTGCTAAATTGACTGGAAATATGTCTTTGGTAAGTACAAATTTCGATCCCTTTTTTCCACTCCATTTCAGAAATTACAACTATGAGTGCGGGAGTGATGTAGCTAACAATTTTGGGAAAATGGGACTAGCTAACAATAGTTGAGTTAAGAATATTGTTCCCGAGTTGCCTAAATGAAATAGTGGTACAAATTACTTTGAACGACGATTTAGTCATCCATCCTGAAATGTCTGCCCTTTATAACCCCTTAATCAATTTTATTTCCTCCATAATGAGCTCCACTCTAGCCATAATGGTCCTTCAATAGTATATCCTATTCGGACTTTTTAGAGAACCATAGCAAAACCATGAGTTGGAAGAAACTATATATTAGCACTAACAGGTTACTATTCCAAACTAAGTTTCCCACCAGCCTCATATCCTTCCAACAATGTCTTCAATTCCCATCGTCTTCGAACCAAAATATAGACGCACTCAGCTAGGCACATTTGTAAACCCCAGTCAAACCTGTCAACACTCCTTCAATCATTCGAGCACCATCCAATTTATTGGCTTCACCATTATAGTATCATTCTCGTCGACTCTGTCTGTAAATATGAGTCTTTCCACAATCCTTCAAGAAATAACATGATTATAATTAAACTAAAAATTTTAATAAAGAATAATCCTTACCATACTCCAAATGCATAGCCTACATGTGGTTACGTTGTTCCTTATGTCAAATAGAGATGTGTATAATACCTCCAATTGTTTTACCAGCAGACTTGGATATTGGTCACATAGACTATTTAGTATCCAATAACTACTTAGAGCAAGTCTTATTTCCAAATACACAGTATTTACGATAACAAAACAAATTCACAAATCTCCCTTTATCAAAGCTTCATAGATCTCCCAAATCACAAATCAGTTCACCACCTGAATTACACAGTTTAGAATTTCTCTATCTTTCATTCAAAGTAGATATGAATGTACTCACGGTATTTCACCTATATAAACTATCTTCTCATCAAGGTTTATGCACAACTAAATTCTTCTACAAAAACTAACATTCATCAAAGCTCAAATATGTTCACACAAACAATATAAGAGCATATAGAAATTGACGAATCTTCCTTTTCATTCATTAATTAAAACTGTACAAATTTCAATGACCCTGGCTTAAATTTTGAAATTCCTACTCATCTACTGTGGCCTCATACCCTCTGTTTGGTCATCTTCTCCCTCCTATTCTCTCATTCATGTAGGATTACATTGTATCTTCTAACAAATTGAGCCTCTAGCTCATACGCTAACTAACTTCCTGAAATTACTGACAGTTTCCTACTAATAAACAAAGTGATCCTAAAAATAGACATTTTGAACTTATCTTGTTGTATCTGAATTCAAAGTGATACGACTATGTTCTGCAATTCTGATTTTCTATGTCCCATATAAATTCATGGATCTCTCAAGTATATCAATTAGAGGATTAGTTCTACATGAGAATGATCAGATGAATACATGTTCTTAGAAATCCATATTGTGTTGTGTTGTATGAGTTTCATGTTAGTTGAAATAACCATATATGCCTTGATCTTCAAATAATTGTGTATTTTAATATTTTCAAATGAGGTTGATAAATAGTTATATTCAAAAGGGTACATGAAACACTGTCTATGAGGGTGACAAATGGTTATAACCACTTATACTATGAAACGAGAACTTTATACTAAGAACGAGAACTCTATCCATAAAAACGATGATTTTTGCATAAAAAACACCAAAAAAAAACCCCAAATAGAAAAGTGTTGATACCAGTATACACATTTTTTTTCAGGGTAAAAAATAGTGCCATGGCCTAAAAATACCATACTGTTGTTTACAAAAACTCTGAAATCAACCCCTAAATTGGAAAAATATTTTTTTCTTCAAGAGATAAATTACAACTTTTTTGAAACTTGCATATTA
>LPNX011141717.1:0-19730 GCA_001517045.1 Pseudotsuga menziesii | reverse complement strand
AGGAAAGGAAGAATTTTTCTCTTGTTTTCAGTAATGGCAGCATGTCATCCTTGAACATAGCACTCTTTGCTTTCCGATATCCATGTTTCAGTGTACATCTGTGTTCAGGTATCACTTTGAGTTTTGTGACTCCTCCTCTTGTCCATTATACCTGGGGAATCTGATCATGTCTCCTACATGACAGATAAGTCTAGTTGTCCTATCTATCTATTATACGTTGCCTTGGGTCATCTCTGTGTCGTGCTCACTGTTCAAGGATTCTTCCCACTATCTGATTTCTAGCCTGATCCAATCACTGTTATATCTGTTATCCTTTTACTTGTGTCTACCTTCTTTTTCCTAGTTCCTCGTCACCCTTGTGATCTGTTGGAGGATCTATTGCCTTCCCTATCACAGCATGGTTCAGTTTCAGCACTTCCTGATGACGAAGACCTAGAGTTTGACGGTAGTACCTCTGGATTCACTTTCATTATTGGTGAATTCCTTTGCTTCAGTTGTCAATTCTCATCTATTGGTTGACAAACTGTTGAATCCTCTCCATGTTAGACTTCAGCTTACCCTTATTCACATGGCTTGGATTGTACTTGGTTCTTTGGGATCCTGTATGAAGACCTTAGTTCCTCACTTATGAACTAAGTTGTGCAATATTATGTCCAGTTTCTATCTCCAGCTTCCAGATCTTTGAAGACTCATCATTATTGTATTGTGTCTTAGATCCACCTTTGTACATACGTGGTTTTACCCGTATTATATGATGTACTCTCATATTGTAAAGGAGCTAGTGTTCCAGTAAATGAACATAGCATCCTCCGATATAGCTTTGTATATGACATTATTATGTATTGGTTTCAGGTACTCCTCCTGCTCCACTGGACTTCTGAGTTTCTCCAGAGTTATATATTATAATGTATTTCGGCCATCGTTCCCCTCTGACCTCACACATTAGGGGGCATCTGTTATACAGCTGAATGGCACCTCTCCATCCGAGTGCTGATATCCCTCATGTCGGCACACAAAAGGACACTTATGGATAGAGGTTTGCCCATTTTCACTATACATTGGCTTATTCAGGAAATACATTGCCTATATGCCCAGCTGATTACTTTGCCATTATATGATTTTGAGTTGCATACGCGACTATCTCTATTGACATGTCGCGCATCATGCGCGGGTCTCATGTTTAGCAGGTCGTGCATACTTGTATGCGCGGGTTTCCATTGTACAGAGTCGCGTATCATACGCGGGTTGCCTTACTACAGACCCGTGTATTCCTTCCTCAAAATTAATATTTAAAAACACGAGTTAATGGGAGATTTGTTTACTCATTTACCTTAATCCCATTAACTGCTATAACCTCCCTAACCTTCGAGAACTGCCTCATTTCCTTCAGATAAATAGAGGCCTTGGGGAGGGTGTTAGATAGTCATACTTGGAGAGCAAAGTTATGCTGGTGGATTGTCTACAGAATCTTTGGAGCAAAGAAACTCAGAGTCCTTTGGTGACAGAGGAGTCCCTTGTTCAGACATTGGTTTGTAACCTAAACTCCCTCTATTATTGTTAATAAAGCAGAGAACTTCTTCCATATTGTGTTTCATGTGTTGTGGATTGGTAAATGTTTACATTTCATTATAATATATGATTTTCCTAACCTGCATCTTTATATATGAATCATTCTGTATTTGGAAGAATCTTTGTTAATAGGTGAAGGAGGAATTATCCTGGAGACTTGGGAAGAAGGACAAAAGAGGAAGAAGATAGCTTGGATCAACCTTCGTTTAATACAAGTAAGTCCTGCTACTTTCCTATTTCCTGTTTTGTATATTCATAAGTCAAATTGTATGCAAGTGTTAGAGTATGTTGGTAACCCCCAGACCTAGGTTATTAGGTGAATTATCCATTACAACAGTGTGGTTCTTTGCTTTTTGAGCAAAGAAAAGTGATTCTCCAGTTGGCTCGGTTGTCTTCTTACCAAAGGCTTTCTCTCTGTCTGCTATCTTTTCTACCAGGGTGTCAAATGTTAGTGACTTGAACTTTTCACTAGCTTGCAATGACTCAAGATAGTTGGAGGGAGTAGGATACAAAGATTTTACAAATGTTGCAAGAGGAAGATCTAGTTTCATACCAGAGGCTTGAATCTTGTGCATGATGGCTTTGATTTCAAAGGCAACTAACATAGGATCATTGTCTTTTACTTCAAGACTGAATAATTTTAACATTAGTTAAATAACTTCCATTTCACTGTGTGAATCATACAGTTCTTTTAATGTTTTTAATGCTTCAAAACATGATTTTGCAGGCAATATGTGCTGGCTCACCTCTTCACTGACAGTGGCAGTGATTACAGCTAAGGCTTTCTTGTCTTTTCTTCTCCAAATGGCCTTGTCTTTCTTGGATTTTGGAGGTTCAGAGTCTCTCGTTATGGTCTTTCCGGCTGCTGTCTCTATTGTGGTGCCTTCACAAATGCCGTCCCAAAGGTCATTATAGATGAAGGAATATTTTATCTTCCTCCACCATTCTGAATAGGTGTCTTTTCCGGTGAGAGTGGCACCGACTATAGATGCTATAGATTGCATTTTTACAATTGTTAGAGTAATTTTTAAAGAGAAATAAAAAATAATAATCTTGCAGGTCTACAGTCTCTACCAAGGTGAATACAATGCAAGTTTATAGCTTGAGCTCATACGTAGCAAATTATTTCTCCATTAAGTCAACTACATAGCATAACATTCTGCTCTGGAGAAAAAAAAACTTGAGTCTCCAACGGTCTCCACCGGTCTTCACTTTGCTGAAAAAAACTGGAATCGACACTGTCAACAATAGTGCGTAGTCTTCTTCTTCTTCTTAATATCAATCAGATTTTAAAATGTATTGCAGATGCATTGCCAGATTTTACAAAGCAAAATCTGCATCCAACTTTTAAACTCTAAAGCTATCAAAGGCCAAAAACTTAGGACAGAAACATTACTGCTCTACAATACATAGAGAGACCTGATATGCTAAATGGTAATTGGACTGAAACATTACTACTCTACAATACATAGAGAGACATGATATGCTAAATGGTAATCATGTGCAAGTTCAAAACACGTTTCCAGCTATAAAATTTGAAACATATCGGCTTGTGCACAGTCTCCAATAGTACGCAGATATATATCAGTCTCACTTATCTCAATGCAGTCTCCACTTGTTGCAGCTCTCACAACACAGCTCCTTAACGCAGCATAGAGGACGCAGTTCCTCAACGCAGCAAATAATGATTCAATACTTCAACTCAATGCAGCTCCTCACCACGAAGTATTTCATAGTCATTATCCACGCAGGCTCTTCACTGAGTCCTTCACACCGCCTTCAGACTTCAAGGCAATCTATATCAGTCACTTAATACCATCAGCATAGCTCTTAAACGTAGCAAGAATAATATCATTCACGACAGTCTTCTCTATGCAGGATGGTCTTCAGTGCAGCAAGTATAATATCATTCATGACAGAGTTCTCTACACAGAATGGTCTTCAACGCAGCTAGTATAATATCATTCACGACCAAATGTAGATAGCAGCTCTCTGTGATACCACTTGCAGGCTCAGGTAAAGACGAGCTTCCTCAAACTTGAATTGGCATTGGAATTTTGAGACGACATTGTCTCTCTCTCTCTTTTCAACACAAAACCCTAAAACAATGTGTGAAGTAATGGTCGCAATAGCAATATGCTCTTAGAAATTAGGGTTTTGAATCAACGAGTGGCTGCAACTTTATTTCCCTCAGCGAGTTCTAGATAGTCCTCACTGCCAAAACTAAGTCTAGTTCCAGGCTTCCAGCTGGTGGGCTTAGTCTGAGATTCGATCTAAATGGTAGTGTATATCACACGTAGGTTACCTAGCTTATGAATAATACACAACGCAGAGATCACAGCTGAGTGGAAATTTCATTTTCTGGCAGATTTATGACGACAACGAAGAAGGAAGAAAGGTGTGCAGCTACTACAATTTAACAGGGATGGGTCAAAAAATAGGGTTTATGCGTTCAGTGGAGGACTCTCAACAAAATCACAGCACAAGAAAAACTCAGCGTGAAGGAATTGTAATGCATACAATGCATGCGACTTGACTAGCATACTGATGGAGCAGTCTGGCAATGGACTGGCAAGCAGAATGCCAGGAATGGGTAGATTGGCAAGAGGCAAGAGTTATGGCAGCGCTCTGATACCACTTGTTGGTAATAACTCCCGATTGATTATTATTCCAATGCAAATGCCTATATTTAAACAAATCACATGGCGGTTGGGTTTCACCTTCCGCTTAGCCTTTTTGGCTTCCTACTATTTATTTATTTACAATATATAACCCTTATGGATTATATTCTAACAATTTCCTCATGGAATAAGGGAACACTAGCATAATCATACATAGCCAAGGGTGCAACAAAAATAAACCAAGAAAACATAGTTGGGTTTATCAGGTTGCAAGGGAGAATAAACAAACAGATGGGTTTCACAAACCACTCAGCCAATCCATCTCACAGTTGGGTTTCAGAGACTGTTCACAGCCAAGCCAAGATTGACCTTAAGGACCATTCAAGCCAACATATGGGTTTATCAGACTGTACATAGTTAATAAATCTCATTGTTGGGTCTATCGAGCTAACTCGCCAAGCCAGCATTCACAATTGGGTTTATAAGGATTTCCGGCCAAAGGTTACTCACAAGCTCAAACGAAACAAGAGACATCCAAGAAAACAAATGGGTTTATCAGACTACCAGCCAAGCCATATTTCTAGTTGGATTTATCAGGATTCTAAGGAAATGGGAAGGAAGAACTACTAAGCTAGTGAGCTCATCTACATACCTAAGAACACCTTCAAAATACCTATCTGTCCTGGCTTCCCTAGTGCCTACAAACCCAAAACAAGGAAGTTTCCCCTTCTCTACTCCCCAGTCCCTTAGGCTACACCTTCCCTTCTAGTGCTCTTCATGATGTGCATAACAGTCTCACTAGCCACTCTTATCTTATTGTGAGGTTCCACACTAGGTTTATCAAGCACATTCTATGTCTCTCCTATTCCTATGTCTTGTACACAGTTCAAACCCAAACTAGGGTGCACAACGTGACAACCACAAGGAGACTCCACAACACAAGCTTCACTCTAGAACATGAGTAATAAGGTCTCATACACTCTATAGTTCAAGATAACGCTGCAACACAACAATCATAGTCTTTCCAAAGGAAGAACACTTACAGAACGTGAAGGATACACACAGGAAGAACTCAACTACCCCCATATCTTTCACGTGAATGGAGAATAATGATGGATGAGGAATACGTCCCGTAGCTCCCAAAAAGTGAATGCATGAGAAAAAATGGCATATGGTTCTCATGTTTTCTTGTCCATGCAAACAAAACACAACATTTGAAACTTAGTGCTCTTCCCAATTTGATTTTTTCCATAGTATTCCCCTTCCATGCAATAACTACCTCAACCACATTCTGGTACAAATAAATGGTTGGGAAGAAAGACTAGAAAAAGGGTAGTTGATAGTTTTGTTGGGTTTTCCCCATGACACATGGATTTTCCCCAAACTAGCTCAAGGTTAACATTCCATCCCACTTATCCTTAGGAAAATTATGCCCCCATCTCATTATTCATTGCATTGACATAGCTGGTTCTGTGCTTTTCATTAATTTGCACATTTACATGATGTTTACAAACATGCTTTCCTTATCACATAATCCATAGACATCAACCATGATCTCCTATATATCAAACATTAATCAATGATAGGGCCTTGGCTATGAGCTCCTTGTCATGATTCTATATAATATTTACATCATATACATTAATGAAAATAGGGTAAAAATCGAGGTGTTACATTCCCTTCCCCCTTCAATAGCACTATCCTCAATGCTTTGCAAAAATTGAACAAAAATACTACACTGGTACCTCCCTTAGTGCTATACAGATTTGAACAAAAATGGATGTGCGAATCACATGGCATCCTTGAAATCCCACATAGCCTCTTCAGGACTGTAGTGCTCCCACTGCACCTTTACCTGTCCTATGTCTTGATTCTAGAGCATGGTGACCTTCCTGTCAAGGATGCACATTGGCTCGATTCAGAACTCTCCCTCGGGTTCTGTTGGTCGCTATGGGCAGACCCAGGTTTACTATAATTGTACCAACAACACCCCTAGTTCACTGGCCCTTTTGAGTGACAGACCGCAGAGCAGCTTGAAGTCACACCCAAAGTGACTCTAATGGGTTGGCCAAAAGACTCAAGTGTCTTCAACCAGGTTTTGTGACAGCCTGGGTGTCCCACAGCTCTTCTAGCCTGCGAGGTCTCACTCTCTGCGACGCGCAACCCTCTCTTACGTGCAACGAATCTAGACTTTATCGTATCACCGTGCCTCGGCCAACACGTAACCCCTGCCTATGCTAGATTCTCAACCGCAGTGCACCATAGCTCCTCTGCTGGTGTGATATCGCCTCCTTCCGATATCCTACCGCTGTGGCTCTGCGTAGTTAGTGCTACCCATGTACGACTTACAGGACTCAACGCTCAAGGATATTTACTCTGCGACTCTTAACTATCTGGGATGGAACATAGATAGACTCTTATACAAAGTGCTTAAAGACTTCGTTGCTTTTATCTTTTATAGTTTTGTAAACTGAATAACGCATACATACATTAAACTATAAACAAGGTTTGTGTACTAACTGATAGATGCAACAAATAAACACAACACATAAATCAATCACATAACACTTGATTTTAACATGGTTCACCTCTAGGATGGAAGTTACGTCTATAGAACTATGTTTCTATTATAGCTCAGGGAAGGTAAACACAGTTCTGCTGCACCACATAAGCAGCTTGAGATCTTCTGGGTAACTCCGCACACAACCTGGAGCCCTTCTCTCCTAGATCTCTCCTCTTCTCTATATTGCACCTCTTACAATATACTCTTCCCTCTCTGTCAATCCTTGCGGATTGTTACATATAGACTCAATGACTCTTAGACAGGATAAGTGTCTGGATCTTTACAAAATGGTCTGACTATCTTAACTAGCTGGATGGCTTAAGATGCTCAAAAATGCCTAAAATTCCAACCTTTTACAATACAAAATATATACCTTTATAGGCGGCCCGAAGGTCTTGCCATTACAACATTGTGGGCCTATCCCAACAGTAAACCCCAAACCCTAACTAGTGACAGTCGACATAACTGTACTTGGAGTAGCCGCTTTCTGTCACACCAGAGCTCCTCTGCAGTCTTCCATGCTTCTCATCACTGATCATGGGTACTATGCACCACTTCTCTTCACCACAGCTTCCTGTAGTCTTCCATGCTTCCCAGTGCTGACCATGGGTACCGTCACTACTTCCCATCTTCTGTCCTTCGTCTTCAATACCTCAGCCTCGTCGCTCCTTTTCCTTTATGAGGGTAGCTGAGCCCTCCTGTCTTCGCCACTGCCTTCAATGTAGTGGTTGAGATCTCTCTTCTCGGCCGCTCAGGTACTGTCCCAACAGTAATGGTTTCTGGCTCTGATCTGTAGCTAGAAACATGCTACAGCATCATAGCTTTATCTCTTATATCTCCGCTAAAATTATCTATCCGCCAAAATAGCAGCTTCTTCTGTAGCTGTGGGACCCTACTCCAACAGGTTCCACCTAAATCATATCCCAATTTATCACATGGTTAGGGTCATGTATATATTTCTTAAGAAAGGAAACATGAAAAAGATTATGATCCCTAGTGATAGCTAGAAATGCAAGTCTATGTGCAACTGGCCCTATTCTTTCAAGCACTTCAAACGACCCACAATATCTGGGTGACAACTTGGCACAACTTCCAAGTTTCAAAGAACTTTTCTTTGCCCTCACTTTAAGGTAAACATGATCCCCAACACTGAACTCGTTGTTCTACCTATGCTTATCAACATATCTTTTCTTTCTGTCTTGGAATTCTTTCACATTCTTCTTGATCTTTACAACCTCCTCCTCCATCTCCTTGAGCAATTCTAGAACAATCACAACTTTGTTCACTGGATTATCCCAAGTCATTAGTTTCCTAAACCTCCTACCATGCAAAGCTTCATAAAAACTCATCCCCAAGGATTCTTGTTGTCCATTGTTATAAGTAAACTCTACCAAGTGTAAATAATCCTCCCACTTGGTGGGTTTGTCTATCACATACATGTGAATCATTTCTTCAAGAACTTGGTTAACTCTCTATGTCTTCCCATCAGTCTGGGGATGGTACGCAGTGCTGAATTTTATCTTTGTACTCAAATCTACAAACAATTCTTTCCAAAAATTGGAAGTGAATTTGACATCTCTATCAGAGACTATTTCCTTTGGCAATCCATGCAATTTGAAAATATCCTTCATGAATATATTTGCAATGTCATCATTCTTATGCGTAGACTTGACCGGTATAAAATGCACTGCCTTTGTCAACTTTTCCACCACAACCATGATGGAATTAGGTTGTCTCCAAGTAATTGGAAATCCTGTAATGAAATCTATGAAAATAACTTCCCATTTCCATTCTGGAATTGAAAAAGGCTACAATAAACCTGTTGGTTGTTGATGCTCAAGCTTCACCTGACATTTCATGCACCTAGAAATGTGCTCAGCCATGCCCTATTTCATTCCTGGCCAAAAGTACTCCTTTCTGGCTGTAGCAATTGTCTTATGGTATCCTAGGTGACCATAATATGGAGCTTGATGGATCTCGTCCATAACAACTCTCCTCAAATATGCTACATTTGGAATATAAATTATGTTCTTATATATAAGAATTCCATCTTCTTCCATTGTATCCCTCATACTCCCTTTGAAGGCTTTGCTGCTACAATTTGTCCTTGACCTACTATTGCTGCTGCAACTATTTCCCAAAAACTTTTACATTTTTTAGGACCCCTTTAAATTTTTAGTTTTTTCTTCTTAGGAGTTTTATGTTCTGAAATCTAGTCTTTATGGCTTGTTTTTCTGATGGGAAATTTTCAATATTTTTTCTTTTTTTTCACTAAGTCAGAAAGGTTATGTTTAGCCGCAGTAGTGGGTGATGGTCAAGTTTGGAGCCACTACGACGGATGTTTTCTCTGGTTTGTGCTGCAACAATGGGTGAATATTTAGTTTGAATATCGAAAATGCTTCTGATTTCCTTTTATACTGCTACGATGGATGGGTTCCAGCTTTTGAGCCACTACATCGGCTGACCTTTTATCTTGCGCATCGCTTGGCTTGTTGAGACTCTACCCACTGCAGTGAATCATTCCTGTCCTTCAAGCTACTATAGCAGAATTTTGTCTTTAATTTCCTTCGGGTCAAGTTTGTCCACTACATTGAAAAGATTTTGAAGGTCACTTCCACAATGAAGGGTGGGATGTTACATTGAAAGTCAGAATTTCTTTCGATTTTTCTACCCCTCCATATTGGACGATTGTTTTATATCTCCACCGCAATGGTGGCATTCTTGCAAGTTTGGTATCAAAACTTGTTTTGATTTTTGAAGCCCTCATTCGTGGATGCTTTTCCCTTTTGCTTCCACAACAATGAAAAAATTTCCTTGTCAATAGCCCGATCCTCATTAGCCCGCTTCAGCGGAGGAGTTTTAATCTTGGAGCCTCTATGGCAGTTGTCATTCATAGTTTCTTTCCGACATTATCTTGACCACCGAGCCGCAAAGGGAATGCGGGTGTATTACTGAGTCTTAAGCCAATGGTTAACATTGTGTTGGGGTTTTCCAAGCTGCCATTGTTGAGGCTAGTCTCACTTTGACTTATCCATAGTTACTTGACACATTGTGTTTTGGCACCAATGATGTTTTACTTAACGCGTGCGGTTTTTAGTTCTTTACCTACCGCTTTAAAAGGTTTTATCTCATATATGTCTATTTATACACCCCGCAGGGAGTAGGTATGGTTTTTTGTGGGTTAAAAAAAGGGTTTTCCCTTGTATTTCTTTAAGTTTTGTTGTTTCCTTTAAAATTAAACTTGCCCTGGCCACTCCACCTACTCTCAGAGCCTCACCAGTTTGTTCGAAGGCATTTTTTCCCACAGTATCTTAGATAATGATGAGCATACATAGGCTGATACACACTTGTGCATGAATTTTGTTGCCATCATTTTACCCACTGACCTGCGTCATGTTTTTCTTGAACCAATGGCCAAGGGAATCAAGGTAATGTAGCGTACTGTGTTACACCAAAACCTTACACTCTTCATCCATATGTTAACCCTTTTCCTAATCTGCAAATTTCCCTCTGCTAAACTCGATTGATGCTGATGTTTTTTCTTCCTTTTTCCCTCTCTAGGAAGGATGATGCTCTGTCTCCCACTGCTAGGTGCGTTGATGGTGATTTTTTCCCTGTTTGGAAAGTGCGACGGTGGTTTTTTGAGGGAAAAAAACAGAGCTTTGAGACCCTTCTCAAAGGTGGATGAGGTGGAGATCTATCCCTATTATCTTGGTGAGGTGGAATTTAGTTCCTAACCTATAGGGAATATCCCTTTGATCCCTCCTCCTAATCCTCAACCTACTCTATCACTTTAGCCTTATAAATTAAAACCTCTCTCCATTTGGAAGGGAGGAAGTACTATGGTACTCTTATGCTGGTAGAATTTCTTGGTGATCCATATCATCCTTTGGAGGCTTTGGCTTGGATAGTTGGATGAAAAGTTGCAGTGTTAAGGCTAGGTTGTGGCATTCCTTCTTTATTTAATTCTATGTATCTCCTTGATTACATTAATACAAACCTCTTTGCATAAACATTGTTGTGTTAATAATGTTTAGATATTTCTTCCTTAACTGTTAGCTTAGATCAATTATATGTTTAGATATGCATATAATTTTTTCTTGTTTCCACCTGCTTGACAGGGAAGATCTGAAGCTTCTGGAGCTTGGATCAACAAAGAGAGAAGATGGTTGCATATTGTAGGTAAGTGATCTATCTGTGAGCTTGCATTTGTTATTGAACTAGGAAATTAGATTGTATTTTGTATTTTATTTTTTCGATATCCACTTGAATTAGGAAGATCTGGCTTGATTTCGATTGAGTAGATTTATCCAATAACAAATTTGGCAACCATACTGGTGACTTACATAGATCTGATTTCTTTTGTTTTTGATTTCATATTTGTTTATCAATCCTTTTTTCTATCCTCTAGAGACATTTCCTCCTTTAGGTTTTGTCTTTGAAGAGTGTCTTGCATCCTCTTGATGCTATTTGGATCACTATTAGACCCTTTTCCCTTCTCCCATAGGAGATCTAGGTTTTTTTCTATTTTTTTTCTCCACCGGTGCACCTCCATTGTGTAGACAGAGCATCATTGGTATCATTTTTTAGTGTCAAAAGTGTTAGTTGTATAGGCATTATTTTCCTTAGGATAAAGTGCACCTTTGATGCTTTTACACGATGTTGTAGGTGCGCCTTCCACTCATAGGATCCCTTCTACAGTGTTATAGGTGCATTGGTCCCCTCATAGGTGCTCTTTTGCAATGAAGCAAGTGAGCCCACCCCTCATAGGTGCTTTGGTCCAGTACAGGAAAGTGTGTCAACCTTTCAAACTTAGTTTTGGGCTCAAATTTCCTTAATTTTTGGGTTTTTGTTTTTTGGATTTTGGATTTTAAGCTACATGTGATAGTCATAGATCCCCTAGTCCTAGCATTATGTCTTCCTCTGCTCAGTCATTAAGTCTTGTTTTCATTTTGGATGTTTTGGGGTTGTATGAGTGCTTGTCATATTTCTTTTGATTTCTAAATGAATGGATTGTTTTAGATATTATCTATTTTTCTGTTTGTAGATCTGAAAATAATATAGATATCAAATTTCATTTTGATACATGCATTTGAAAAATAAAAGTTCTTCTTTACTTTGTTTTGTGCATTGTTAAGATGTGTACTATCTTTGATTTCATTTGCAATTTTTAGACAATGTTTTTAGAAATATAGAGCTAGTGCACTCTACGAAATAATTGTTCTTTTCTTTATTGTTTAGATTCATGTATCCGTACCCCAAAACCCCCTCGCTCATGTATGAATATGTAGCTATTTTCATGAATTGTGAATGATGTTAATCTTTGAAGCTTCGTAGTTGGAATTGACTAGAACTTGGCTTTCTTAGATCACTGATTTCTGTCTTCTTTAACATAAAACTCTTTCCCTACCTTAAGGTGGTTTTCATTGAAAGAGAAATGTGCATTTTCATGTAACTAGGATTTGCATTCTTTTACATTTCTTGTCTACACCTCATGCATCCACTTAACTGCTCAATATAAAATTAATGCTAGCTTAGGTTTAAAATCATTTAGTAATTGTGTGTAAGTTAGTGATGTGTTCTGACATCGTTAAGCATGGCAGCTGTCGTTTATTGCCTGCACTGCAATCTGGGATCTGCACAGTTCCTCCATGTACCATCGGTATATCAAATGACCTTTCACGTACCCTTGAGTTATATCGAAAGGTACTTCATGTACTCGATTGTATAATGGAGGGCCCCTTTCAAATGGTTGTGCATTAGACATCACCACTACAAAGTTGAGCTCCCTCGTACCTAGCGTATATTGGGAGAGAAACTTAGGATTTCGATGACCAACTGAGTTAACCTTTTATCTGTCTTGGCATCGCATAAATGTGAATCCTTGATAATAACATGAGAATTCTAGCTTGGATCCACTCCTATTCACACAGTTGGGTTGTGGCATTTAGAATTGAGTAGTGTTTGTTCTTGTGTGGTATTTCAGATATTCTTAGAGAGTTCAGATATGGGAGACTCTCCCAAGACCACCAGTTAAGAGAACACTTTTCAAGGTATGTCTTTTGTTTCTCCCTCTTGTGGAGTTGTTGGTCCTCCCTTCATCGCCACTTTGAACCTTCCCAGATTGACTATAGGATTACCCGTATGGTTATTCTTGAATCCTTTCATACGAAATGCACCCTTTGTGTTGGATCCTGGTCCTTTACAACATGAGCATCAACCTCATGTGAACCCTTCTCCTTCTTTGTTGAATGTTGAATCAACCTCCCTTTCTTCCTCTTCACTTGTTGAAAAATATGACATTAGTAAATGGGAAACTAAGAAGAAGACGAAAAGGAAGGGTAAGAAGAATAACACTAAGTAGAAGGTCATAGCTGCAACCTTTGATCTTCATGTTGGAAGCCCACCAGCCACTGATCATCATGCTAGGAGTATTGATGTACCTATTTCTAGCACCCATAAAGCTAAGTTAACTTGTAGACTTTGCAAGGGTGATCACCTTCTCAAGGACTATCCTGGTATTTCCCTTCTGTCAGAAGTGTGGTTTAAACATCTTGTGTCATCATTCTTTGATTATCATACTGATGATGCCCCATCAACCAGTGACTCTTTGGTTAAGATTTGAAAATGAAAGGTTAGATATCCTTTCTTTCTATGTAAGGATATTCATTGCACTTACCTTTGTACTCGCATGGATGAAGCTTCAAAGTCATTGGAAGATATTGTTGTTCCTCAACAACAACTTCCAACCGGTTATCATAAGTTGTCCCTTGAAATTCCATTGGTTGATCAAGTGGTCGATCCAAGTCCATCCTTGGTTGATCCCACTCTTTCATTGAAGAGTAAATTCAAAGAGGTCGATCAAGTTCCATCTTTGGTTGATCCCACTCTCCCATTGGAGAGTGAATTTAAAGTGGTCGAGCTGAAGTCATCTCCACCCGATCCCACTCTTTCATCAGATATTGTTGAGACTAAAGTAGTCATTTCAATACAGTCTTCATATTCTCCCTCTCTTCCAATCGAGAGTGAAAACAATCCTACTGAAGTTTTCATAGTTAGTTGTGATTATTCTATGCAAGAAGCAATTTTGTCTCTTTCGACAAAACCCTCTCCAAGTAGTGAGGTTATTTCCTTTGACTGGAGTAACCTAATAGAATATCATCTTCATTCAAGTGTTCCTTTCTAGATAGTTGTGCGAGTTACTTCTAAAATCATACTTCAAACTATCATTGACGAAGGGTCTTCTGTTAGAATTTTATCATCTACTGCTTGGAAAGCCATAGGTTCTCCTCCACTTGTGCCAGCTACTGATTAGATTTTGGCTTTTAATTAAAGAACCACAATGCCTTTAGGTATCCTTCCTCAGTTTCCTATTACTTTGGAAGGAAAAACTATATGTATCAATGTTATGGTAGTCTAAGGTCCCTTAGATTTTAATATGCTCCTTTGGCATGATTAAGTTTACACCATGAAAGCTATAGTGTCCATACTCTTTTGAGGGATGTATTTTCCCCATGATGGGAAGATTGTGACCATTGATTAACTTTCCTTTGTTAAACTCGATCATCACATGACTCCTAGTCATCAGGATTACCTTAATGTCCCGCATGTTCTTGTGGCTCCATCCCCTTCTATTTAGTATCCTCCCATCATAGATAAAATGAGGGGCATGGCTCTAGCCTCTGGACATCATACTAGAGTTAAGTCACTAGCTTCTTTTGTAAGGGGGAAACTCACCAACCTCTAGTCATCATGTTGGATTAGAACTGCTTGTGAGCATAGTTCCTTTTCTATGTCAAGCTCATTAAAAAATGAAATGGATGATCTGAGCATAGTTTTGTTTATGTCTCAAGCTCGTTAAAAAATGAAACGTATTTATCCAAGCATAGTTACTTTCTGTTTCATGCTTGTGTAAAAATGAAACAAGTCTCCTCAAGCATAGTTACTCTCTATTTCAATCTTGATTAAAAATGAAATAGGACCCCGCAAGAATAGTTATTCTCTATTTCAATCTTGTCTAAAAATGAAACAGGTCACCTTGAGCAATGTTTATTTTTTCTTTAAATCCCATTAAAAAATAAAATAGACCTTGATAATAGTTCCTTTTTCATGTCAAGCTCATTAAAAATTGAAACGAATTCTTCCATCATGTCAAGACTCAATATTTGAACCTTGTTTTCATCTTCTTTTAAAGGAAGACGAAATGAAGCTTTGGGGGAATGTACCCTACCTCATTATATTGGCATTAAATTTACTTGACAGTTATACGGGGGGAAAGTACCAACCACTGGACATCATATTGGGAAATCACCCATCAATGGAAGCCCTTTTGAGAATATTTCATTTTCTATTTCAAGCTCTTTAAAAAATGAAGTAGGTTTCCTTAAGCAGAGGTTACCCTTTTGTTTCAATCTTGCATAAAAATGAAACCATGTTTTGAACATAATTTATTTTAGTTTTGAGCTCGTTAAACCATGAAACAACCCTTTGAGCATAGTTCTTATTCTATTACAAGCTCATTAAAAAATGAAGTAGATACCCTGAGAATTCTTTCAATTGATCTTTGAACTCCTTAAAAACAGTAAGATCGTGTTGAGATTAATTTTCATTTTTCATGCTCTCGTTAAAATATCAAAACTGGTTTGAGCTTACTTTATCGCTTTTTCATTCTCTGGATTCAAACATGAAAAAGGTTTCGAGTGCCTTTTATACATTTGTCGTGCTTGCTAAAAGCTCAGTGAAGAGGTATCAAGTATAGTTTTACTGTTTTTTAGACTCATTAAAATTGGATTATGAAAAAAGAACTGATTCTAGATTTATATTTAAGCTCTTTTCTATCTCCTTAAAAACACAAAAATATTTCCAACCGAACTTGTTACGTTCACGCTTGTAAATGTATCAAAAGGGTTGGCTAGTTAGTGGTAGGTTATCTCTTTTTCGATCGACTAGGCATATTTATGAAAAATGACCTTTTGGAGTCTTCTTAGTCATTTCAGACTCTCTAAACATGAAATGACAAATGAGTTTGCTTTCATCAGACTCGTAAAATCAAACGATGAAGGACCCTCTTTTGGGAATGAACCCATCCTTTCCCAGGTTCGTAAAATATATGAGATTGGACTTGGCTAAAGGAGAACTATATGAAGCATTTGTTACCCTTTTCTAGCTCGTTAAAAATAAAAGAGGTACTCATCAATCATGATGGGGCAATTAAGGAAAGAGTTTATATTTTGTTGTGGAAATACATAGTCACTCTTGAACATGGCACTCATTTGGATATGTATTTCAGTACTTGGTTAATCCATTTGTCTTCGATTCCTACTAATTCCTAGAGTCTTCTTACATCCAATTATATTGGCATTAAATTTAATTGACAATTATATTGGGGGAAAGTACCAACCACTGGACATCATATTGGGAAATCACCCATCAATGGAAGCCCTTTTGAGCATAGTTCATTTTCTATTTAAATCTTGTTAAAAAATGAAGTAGTTTTCCTTAAGCATAGTTTAACCTTTTGTTTCAATCTTGCATAAAAATGAAACCATGTTTTGAACATACTTTATTTTAGTTTCAAGCTCATTAAAACATGAAACGACACTTTGAGCATAGTTCTTATTTTGTTACAAGCTCGTTAAAAAATGAAGTAGATACCCTGAGCATTCTTTCAACTAATATTCAAACTCGTTAAAGACTATAAGATGGTGTTGAGCTTACTTTTCATTTTTCATTATCTAGTTAAAACATGAAAACTGGTTTGAGCTTACTTTATCGCTTTTTCATGCTCTAGATTTAAACATGAAAAATGTTTTGAGTTCCTTTTAGACCTTTGTCGTGCTCATTAAAAACTCAGTGCAAAGGTATCAAGTATAGTTTTACTATTTTTCAGACTCATTAAAATTGTATTATGAAAAAAGAACTCGTTCTGGTGTTATATTTAAGGTATTTTTAGTCTCCTTAAAAACACAAAAATATTGCCAAGCGAACTTCTTACGTTCACGCTTGTAAAAGTATCAGAATGGTTGACTAGTTGGTGGCAGGTTATTTCTTTTTCAGATTGACTAGGCCTATTTACAAAAAAGGACCTTTTGGAGTCTTCTTAGTCATTTCAGACTCTCTAAACATGAAACAACAAATGATTTTTCTTTCATCGGACTCGTAAGATTAAACGATAAAGGACCCTCTTTTGGGAATGAACCCATCCTTTATTTGGGTTCATAAAATATATGAGATTGGACTCTTTCGAAGGATGAGCTATATTGAGCATTTATTAACCTTTTCCAGCTCGTTAAAAAGAAAAGAGGCACTCATCAATCATGATGGGGGAATTAGGGAAAGAAATTGTATTTTTTAATGGTAGTACATAGTCACTCTTGAACATGGAACTCATTTGCATATGCATTTCAGTACTTCGGTAATCCGTTTTTCTTTGAGTCCTACTAATTCCTAGAGTCTTCTTACTTACTTTGAGTTGTCCATGAATACTCTCATCGTCAGTTGCATTTGGGGATTAGTGTCATTCTCATGTCAATACTTCCAAGTCATTCCATTCCCATGTTCAAGATAAGTTTGGTCATTTATCCACTATCTGCAATAATTTTAACCTCCATCATGTTGGTCATCACTGAGTCAATCTCATACATCACTCTGTTTTTCAATTTAATCCAAAACATATTTGATCATGTTTTGTGTCGATGATGGGGGATTCATCATGGCCCTCCTTCGACAAGTCTATTCCTGTCAAATTCAAATCCTCATATAGGAATTAGACTTAGAAACCAAGACAAGTACCTTGGTCCTGCATGCCCTAATGGCAGGTTACCTCGCTTTCAACATGAGTATACATCATTGGCTCTTGATTGAAATATATCATCGAGTGTTCGACTCCAATTCCTTTATTAACATTCAATGGTATGTACTGAGATACCTTGGGAATCATTGACATCAATCATGATTTCCCTCACACTTGTAAATAGTTTACATTATTGACTAGTAATCAAGTTGTTTCTACCATGTTTGACGTCAAGACATTGTAATCACATGGTTAGATTTGTATCATTGCGAGTTAGGCATGAAGACCCTGGTTTGTCAGATATCTTTGCCCATGGTTTGTCAGATATCTTTGCCCAGGTTGAGATAGAGTTTTTTTAATTCATATTACATAGACCCACATTTTATTGGTCGTGGCTATGTTATCATCTCATCATGGATCTACGCTTGTGTCTAGTAGGCATGATTGTGTTTAGTTGGTGTCTACTAGCATGGATCTGCATTGTATTGGTCGAAAGCCATGTTTTGAGTCATTTGAGATTTGAGTCATTGGTACCCCAACAACTTCCATCCAACATCCTTGCCTTACATTTCTTCACTTTACAAAGCATTCACCTTTCGCATTCCTCTAACTTCATGCTTTGGGGGGGCATTCTGTTACACCAAAATCTTACACTCTTCATCCATGTGTTAACCCTTTTCCTAATCCTCGAATTTCTCTCTGCTAAATTGGGTTGATGCTAAGGTTTTTATGCCTTGTTTGCCTCTCTAGGAAGGATGTCTCTCTTATCCTTCATGATAGGTGTGCCAAAGGCATTTTTTCCCTCCATGATAGGTGTGTCAATTTCGATGCTCTTTCTCCCACTACTAGGTGCACCGATGGTGCTTTTTCCCTTTTTGGGAAGTGTGTTGGTGGTGTTTTGACGGAAAAAATAGAGCTTTGAGACCCTTCTAGAAGGTGGATGAGGTGGATCTCTATCCCTATTATCTAAGTAAGGTGGAATTCAGTTCCTAACCTATAGGAAAGATCCCTTTGATCCATCCTCCTAATCCTCAACCTGATCTTTCCCTTTAGCATTATAAACTAAACCCTCTCTCCATTTGGAAGGGAGGAAGGACTATAGTACTCTTATGTTGGTAGAATTTCTAGGTGATCCCTATCATCCTTTGGAGGCTTTGGCTTGGATAGTTGGATGGAAAGTTGCAGTGTTAAGGCTAGGCTATGACATTTTTTCTTTATGTAATTCTATGTATCTCCTTGATTACATTAACACAAATATATTTCCATAAAAATTGTCGTGTTAATAATGTTTAGAGATTTATTCCTTAACTTTAATCTTAGATCAATTATATGTTTTGATATGCATATATTGTTTGTTTGTTTCCACTTTCTTGACAGGGTTTTGCAGCTGAATATTTGAAGATTCTGGAGCTTGGATCAATAAAGAGAGAAGAGGATTTGCATATTATAGGTAAGCGATCTATTTGTGAGCTTGAATTTATGATTGATCTAGCAAAGTAGATTGTATTATGTATTTGATTTGTTCTAGATCCACTTGGACTAGGGGGATCTAGCTTGATTATGATTGAGTATATTTATCCGATAACATACTAATGTTTGTTTTAATTTGGTTTGACTAGCATATCTTAGTGATTTATCTCGTTTGAGTGCATATGTTTTTTAATGATGTAATTACTAAGACGTTTTCCATGTTATTGCAGTCACTTATCATACCAGACATCATCCAAAAGGAGGCTAGATGAGCTCCCAGCCCATGAAGAATACTTGAAGCAGTTGCATGATAGATTGAGGGAGGATGAACTTGGCATCCAGTTAAGATGGTGATCAAAAGTGCAATTGTTCAAGCTGCAATAAGCAAATTCCTTTTAGAAGATCCACTTCTAGTAATTCCAGGAAGGATGTCTAACATAACACTACTACATTTCGACCCAAAATCCGACGGTTTTTTCCGACGGCGCATGGATTTTTTCTTTTAACCGTGCCAAAAATCAGAAAGATTAATTTTTTTTTTGAAATGGTGGGGATACGTGTCGCTTAAGCGACGTCATTTCTCCTAGGTGTCGCTTAAGCGACGGCGCAAAAACATATATCTTCCTAAGTGTCGCTTAAGCGACGGCTATCTCCCTAAGTGTCGCTTAAGCGACGGATCTAATTTTTATTTTATGATAGGACCTATCATCATGGT
>LPNX011141690.1:8484-38842 GCA_001517045.1 Pseudotsuga menziesii | reverse complement strand
GGTTGTAAAGGCTAGAAGTGGAAAAGATGATTTCCTTTATCTTTAATTATATGTTTAATGTACATTGTATTTCTGGTTCAAAAGGAGATTAAAATCGCGGCTTCCTTTCCACCATTAGTACAAGATTATTTTGTGTGTGATATCTTTAGTATGCAAGTTAATGGTAATTGTTTAATTGGTCCTTTCGATTGGGATTTTCTGACCTTATTATATGGTGAGGCTAATTGCAGGCAATTTACTTTGTTTTGATTTGCTAACAAATTTTGGATGTTGGTCTTATGTCATTGACAAGCACTTTAAAAGTTAAGATGTAGTATATATAAAATTGCAATAGTGAGTGAATTTTTCTGTTGTAATAAACTGAAGTTAAAGGGTAAGGTTGGGTTTGCCTTGTCAAATTTCTCAGGATTTTATGTGATTCCTTGCGAATTGTATTGTTATAAGAAATTGAAAGGGTCTTGTGGCATCTTGTGAAATCCTTCTTGTCAGTTCGGGTATTGAAAAAGCTCTTATCTACTGAATAAGAAATGAAGTAAGACATGTTGTATGCTAAGAATTCGATGATTCTTTTGATAAACTGACCACTTGCAAATTGATTGCAGGCAGTGGAAAATTATGGCCATGAGAAAAGGCTAAAGATCCAGGACTATGATGAGTTAAATCTCATGTGTATAAAGTTATCACCAGAAGAGGGAGTGGTGATGGAGGTAGTGGTTAAAATATACCTTGTTTTCCCCCGAGCCAGCGAGGGACCATTATGCATTCTGGGGACGCCTAGATGTAAGACATGTGGTTAAGACTCGTTCCACACACATTAGAGGACTTTCACATGAGTTGGGGGACTCTATGAAGAGAATAACCTCTAGGCGCTGTGGAGGTGTGCGAGAACGGAGTGCCTCAACTTGGTGAAGCACCCTAAAGGAGATACCGCTAATAGGGGTACAGGGTATCATCCTTGTGTTGGGTGGCTTAAATTGAAGAGAAAAGAATAATGACAAGCACCCTGAATAGCACAGAGGAGATACACGAAGGGTTGGTATCATCCTTGTGTTGGGTGTCTTGAATTGGTACTTGGAGTACTGTTGGCACTTGATGTGCTGGGATGGAGGACATCCAAGAAAGGAACAATGCAGAAAAGGTATGTGCATTGCAGGTAAACTTGTACCGATGAGGTAATATGTTGATTGATTGACATTATTGATATAATGGGATTTCAATGCTTGTAGTCATGTTTTTGTTGATGTATCAATTGCATTATGAAAAATAATTGGGTAATATGACACCCATGAAAATTAGAAAATTGCAGATTGCAAAAGAATCTATGACCTTTGTTTAAGTTGATTTGTGATTTGGACATGAATCATTGAAGGGACTAAGTTGTAGTTATGATGCTGCAAAAGACTTGCTAATTACGTTCATGATGAATTGATTCTTATCTATGTGAAATTTGGTAGACCAGATTTTTGCAGGTCCTATGAACCCACAAGGATCAGAAAAAGAAGAACCAAAGGAGAGATTCGAACAAGGCAAAGCAAGAAGAGATGACTCCAGAGAAAAATAAACGTTTTGTCGAAGAAACAAGAAACACCGAGGACGGTGTTCTTTCTTTTAGGGGGGAGGATGTAATATCCCTGCCCTACGCCCTGGAATAATTTGTACCTTTGCATATTGTTGTATGAGGCTTCTCGGTAAGGAGCTCAAGTGCCAAGGCCCCACCCAAAGAAAAACATGAAAGTTAGGTGAAATTCTAATAACACTAAAAGCCGACGAACACAGGTGTGGCAAGAACTAGGGTTAAGGGATCGAAAACAAGGGTTGGACAACAGACATTATGATATAAATCATATCATAAGGACAAATAAAAATTTAAGAAAAAGGGGACAAGTATTAATAAATTGAAGATATATCTATGATAGATATAAGTCCTCCATAAGGAAGAAAGAAAATGACAAACAAAGCCTTCATAAAAGATAAGGTATTTTTAATTAAAAGCTATAAGTAAAATATATGATGAATTGATAAATTGAGAGAACGTGGAGTATCATGATATAAATTATATCATGTGAATGAAGGAAAACATAAGTATTAAATCCGAAGACCTAAAGGTCTATAGGATGGATTTATTTTCTCTTTTAGGACTAAGGACTCATTGATTCTTTTTGGCAGTATTTACTCCCTCGCTTTACATATGTAAAATTTTACTTTTTATTATAAGAGAGGAATTAATTTACTTTCAACCACCACGACTTAAGGAGAGGTCCGGCTTAAAGGAAGGAATTGATTACCACTGACCTCAACGGTCGTTACCCGCTCTGGGACAGAGGGGACCTACGCATGCAACATGCACATAATTGCATACTTTTCTCTTTTCTCTGCACTCCTTTTTATTTTAAAAAAGAACCACGTTCTGATTGGGAGGGAAAAAAAAAACCCGGCACTCTTCTAGAAAAACGCTCTGCCTTTTTGCTGTAGAAGAATTTGCTGCTGTGAAGGGAAGGATTTTTTCCTTTTTGAGAGGAAGCACTAGAAAGGGGCGCGCCTTCTCAATCATTTTAGGTTTTAAGCGAAAACCCCACGCTACAGATAGAGTAAGTGGGATCTTATGCGCTGAGTCTTGTATGATACTACTTATTGTGTTTTCAATTCAAATGAAGTGGCCATTCTGTATGCCTCTAATCGTCAGGGTTGTTTCGATTTGTTAGTTATGGGACTTTCAGCCTCCTGAAATATTTTTCATGTTTATTAATCCGAGTGTCCTTATCTACACGGACCTGAAAATGCACCCATGTTGCATTTTAACCCAATAACGGTATTGGATAATCTTCTTAACCCTTTTACCTTTTTCTGGCTGGTTCTAGCTTGGTAGTGGTCTGACCTCGCACTGATAACCTTGGTGACAGTTGTCCGTCATAACCGTGGTTTTTCCAAGTGCAGAATATTGACTTCATAAATTGGTTCAGACTTTCTGTTTGATTTTTTTTTAACCCACGTATCACCAAAGCCGAAACCCAGCAGAACTGTGGCTGTGTTTCATGGTGCTAGCATGATGACTAGTTTTTGTGTTCTTATTTAATTTTTGTCTCTATTTTTCCAATGTCCATCACTCTACTCTATAACAATGTAACTACAACAGATCAGGGTCTGTGACCGCGGCTATCCAATGTGTAAGTTCTGAGCTTCACCATCTTGTGGCCCATGACGTGTGGGTACTACAAACATCAACGTTTCAATCGATGGAGTCGTCGGTTTTGTCTTCAAATGTTTACTATCCAAAGCCATGGCCTCTGGATAATTTGTCTTCAAGCTTTAATCACATGAGTCATGGCTAATTGTCAGAGGCATGGGTACGAGATGCCCACTTATTAAGAAACTGGTTCGCCTTTTATGCCGAATGCTTTCATGCCGAGTTCAACTTGCAAGAAACCCAATACTGAGATATTTCTCATTTCCAATCACTGGCAGGGTTCCCGGAGATTGAAAATAAGAAAGGTTTTAAAGATTTTTTTTTTTAACTTCAGTAAATTTTGCCGGTCCTTCATGAAACTGCCAAGCGGTGGAACTATGCTGTTTTCAAACCATTTTTTTGTTTTCGCTGGACATGGTGATGTGTTTTTCCTTGAGAAAGACTGTCTTTTGACTTAGGTTTTGTCTTGCTACCTTGAGATGCATTTCTTTCCAACATAAAGGCTGTCCTGTATGTTTTGCTGGACATAAGAAAGACTTCGATCTGTCTATTAAACACCACGCTTTGCCTTTATAATACTAATAAGCTGTGTTGGTGCCCAACCTTTGAAACAACGTTTCAAGAGGCTAGATAGGCCGTTTCGGCAGTAAATACTTTGAATCTTGAACTTAGCAGTTCTAAGCGCCATTTGGTGTTCCCATACCTGGTCTGATATAGGCAAACCTGTTTTAAAAGATATCTTATATATATGTTTTCACATTTAAGGTATGGCGGATCCTCAGATGGGATTTATCGATTGCCCAAAAAACTTGAGGCACGGGCATCCCTGGTATTTGCATTTTGGTAATGTCCACTGTAAGAGATATATGTTGAAAGGCTGCAGTATAGGAACTGCATTTTTGTAACCTTGTTTGAATACTTAATGAAAATAAAAAAATCCGGATGGTTTGGTCTGGACTATCTTTGGTGGACGTAACCCAAAGGTTGGGGTGAACCACGTGAATCTGGTTTTCTCATTGTATTATATCTTGTGCTGGTTTATTTATTTGCTTATTTGTTTATATGATGATTATGAATGCAGAATAAATGCTAAATGTTTTTATTTTGCAAACTTCTTAATGGTTTAATGCTTTAAGGTATCACGGGTATTTTACAATGATGTTTACATACATATGAGACAATAAGGGTCCTAAATAGAGCTGATGAGTTACAAGTGTCTCTCTGCATAGAACCTTGAGGAAAGATAAAACCGGCCATGGATGAGCCGTGATTTTTTGTAAGCACTCCATTTTGATAAAGAAATAAAAGAACAAATAAATTGGTGGATGTAGCCTCGTGGACGAGGTGAACCACGTGAAGGTGGTTGTCTCTTTTGTGTATTTTGTGTGCTTGTTTATTTCGTTGTTTACATGATCATTATGAATGGTTTATTTCCTTGTTTACATGATGGTTATGAATGCAGTATAAATGCTTTAATTGGTGAATAGATTACTAAAATTTTTATTTTGTAGACTTCCTGAATGCTTTATAGCATTAAGGTACAATGGGTATTTTACAGATAATGACTTTTTCAAAGAAATAGAGACATACATGTACCTAGGGGGGAGAGGTGGGTCACCTAGTGGCCTCGATTGGGTGCTATTCAAGCACCACTTGCTCACTAGAAGGATGAATAAAATAATATCTGTCAATTTCATCAAATCAATGGGTGCACCAAAAATATGCTTGCATGTACAAAGAAAACTATACTACATGGAGGGACAATGGATTTTTCAAAGAAAGCGACACATACATGTACTTGGGGGGAGAGGGGGGTCACTAACGGAACCGATTGGGTTCTATTCAAGTACAACTTACTCACTATAAATATGCATAAAATAATATATTTCAATGTCAGCAAATCAATTGTTGCACCAAAAATCTACTTGCATATACAAAGAAAACTCTACTACATGGGGGGGCAATTGGGGACACAAAGAGACACGAACTTTTCATATTTATTTTATGCCACTTGACCCCTTTAACTCTCGTTTTTTAGACCATTTTTCTTCTTTCCTTTATTTAGATTTTTGTTTTCCATGCATGTGTACTTGGGGTGGCATAACTCGATGAATTTGTGGAACAGAATCTTCGATCATATTTTTCAATAAATCTTTATATACATAGATTCCAGTTGGAAATTAACCTGTAAATGGCATTAAAGAGATTGGATTTTTTGTTCCTACAAACATGTCTAGCCTACTCTACCATAACCTACTTTATCCTTCTCTATATTATCCTTTCCTAGTCTACTCTAGATTTTCCTAGCCTAGCCTACTCTATCTTAGCCTTACCTAGCCTACTCTATCATATCGTAAACTTCGCTTCTCTCGGGCCTAGAAGGATAGCCTAGAGTAGGATAGGCTAGTCTAGGGTAGAGTAGGATAGCCTTGTATAGGATAGGGTAGACCTTACTATAGGCTATTCTACAATATCATATCCTTTCCTACTCTATCCTATCCTATCCTATCCTACTCTAGCATTACCTACTCTAGACTACTCTAGTAAATCCTATCCTATCTTATCCCATCCTATCCTATTATATCCGTCCTAGCATATACCACTATATCCTAGCCTACTTTAGTGTAGCATAACTTAGCCTACTTTAGCATAGACTAATTTAGCTAAACCCAACCTATCCTGCTCTAGCCTAACATATCATATCATATCCTAGCCTAGTATAACCTAACCTAGCCTATTTTGGCCTATCCTAGCCTATTCTATCCTATATCCTACCCTATCCTACTCTAGCATACTCTACCCTATACTAATCCAGCCCACTCTAGTTGATCCTACTCTAACCTAGCCTACTCTAAGCTGTCCTACTCTAGTGTATACTACTCTACCCTAGCCTAACCTACTCTATCCTACTTTAATCAAAACTACTCTATCCTAGCCTACTCTACCCTAATTTACTAAAGTCTTCTCTAGCCTAGCATGTTCTACCGTACCCTACTCTACTATACACTAGGATACTCTATCCTAGCCTACTTTATCCTACATTAGCCTAGTCACCTGTAGCATAGTCTACTCTATCCTACTCTATATTATCCTATATTACTCTAGAATACTCTATCCTAGCATGTCCTATCATACTATAACTTAGCGTACTATACCGTATCCTGTCCTATTCTAGGATAACCCGGCCTTACCTATCCTTGTCTACTTTATCCTACTCTATCCTACTCTAGCTTACCCTATCTAGCCTACCATACTATAGGTTATCCTATCCTAGAATACTCTAACCTATGCCTCTCTAGCGTATATCATACCCACTCTAACTAAGATTAGCATAATACACACTATCCTAGCCTAACATACCTTACTCTATTCTAGACTACTCTAACCTACTCTATTCTAGGCTTACCTACACTAACCTAGCCTATCCTAGCCTATTCTATCTTATCACATTCTATCCTAATATGTTGGCCTACTCTATCCTAGCCTATCCTAGCCTAGCCGACTCTAGCCTACTCTTGCCTACGCTACTCTAGCCTAGCCTAACCTAGCATACTTTATCTAGCCTACTCTATTCTAACCTAACTTATGCTACTCTAGCTTAGCTTAGCCTATCATAGCCTATACTAGGATATTCTAGCCTAGCCTAGTCTAACCTAGCCTACCCTATCATACTCTATCCTAGATTACTCTATGCTTGATTAACCTATTTTATCGTAACCTAACCTACTCTAGACTAGCCTACTCTAGCCGATCCTACTCTAGCATACTCTAACCTATCCTATCCTAGCCTACTCTAGCCGGTCCTACTTTAGCATACTCTAACCTACTCTAGACTATCCTAGCAAACTCTAGCCTAGCTTAGACTACTCCACTCTAGATCGGGCTAGCCTAGCTTAGCCTGCTCTATCCTAACCTACTCTACTCTATCCTACTCTCGCCTACTCTATCCTAGCCCACTTTTTCCTAGCCTATCCCACTCTATCCTAGACAAGTCTTGTTTACTCTAGCTTAGCCTAGCCTAGCCTAGCCTACTCTAAGCTAGCCTAGCCTAGTCTAACCTAGCCTACCCTAGCCTACTCTATCCTAGCTTAGTCTAGTCTATCTTAACCTCCTCTAGCACAACCTAACCTACTCAGGACTAGCTTACTCTACCTTAGCCTACTCTAGCATATCATACTCTAGCCTACTCTATTTGACTCGAGCCTACTCTGCTACTCTACTACTTTAGATTATTCTAGGCTAACCTATGCTAATCTAGCCTAGCCTAACCTTGCCATACTCTAGCCTAGACTAACCTAGCCTAATTTAGCCTAACTTTTAGCACATTACCTTACAATAGCTTTCCTTAAGCAAAACTACTTACCTTTTCCTACTCTAACCTAGCCTATCCTAGCTTATCTTATTGTATCCTAGCTTACCCTAAGCAAGGATCCTAACCATAATCCTAACTTTGAACAAATCAATTATAATGTATGGATACAATGTCTAACTTAATGAAAATCCATTTTTAATGTCAAATACTTTATCACATATCCATTATGCCATTTGAAATGAAAATTACATAATTTTAGCAAAACATACAAAATATTACAAGTAACTACACCAACCACATAATAAAGAAATTTGCTAAGTATACATTGCACTCTAAAAATTAGAAAAGTATACACAAAAACTAACTAACATAAATTGTAAATTTATAAATAAAATAGAAAATAAACTCCATACACATTAAAATAGTTTATATACAAAACTATTCAATTTAGAATACAATACATATCTTACAATTAATTTTTATTTATAAATAATTATTGCATAATAAATGTTATTTTCTAATTTATATAAAATAGTGATATACAAATTTTCTATTTATTTAATTAATTAATAAAAAGAAAACTACATAAATAAAATAAAAATAACAAATCTTCAAATCTAATACAATAAAACCAATAAATTTCTGATTCAGATATAATTAATTTCTATATAAAAATAGAACTAGGGTTTCGTAGAAGAGTAAAGAAAATAACAATAACATGTACCTTTGAGTTCTTCAACTTACGATCCAATCCAAACCAGGCTTTTCCATGAGATAAGACCTGGGCCCTTTTCCATAGCCATGGCATCATGGTTAAAATATTGAGAAAGAAGGTAACATAACCCAGAGCCATACATACTTCTAACTCAAACTCGTACTTCTAGAATAAAATTCACTGAATTGTAGGCTCTCTCGTTCAAGATCGACCAGATCTCCCCAAGAATCCGCTCCTCGACGCGCGGGTGGTGAAGGACGAGCCACAAGAACCGCGACAGGGCCACCGTCGCCACGTCGCCAAGCAATTTGTTGGAGTAAACTGCCAGCCCAGCGTCCTCTTTCACTCCCATGAAAACCAAAAACAGGTCAAAAACAGGTCAGGACCAACGGGAACAATTTCATGAGTTTCCAGACACCCGAGCACCCTCTCGAAATTCGTCTACTGCTTTAAGCAAAACCCGGAGCAACCTCTTGGGCCCAACGTTGAACAATGTCATGAGTTTCAACTTTCAAGAACCTGAACGTGATGGCCGCAGTGGCGTCCTCAAAGGCCCGGGCGAACCTGACATCCTTGAGCTAGCGGAGGCTGAGATAACCGGTGTCCATCGCCGCACCACCAAGGAAATCGATTTCCCCGCCTGAAGCACAAGCCAGGCCTTGAAGTCCGAGGAATTGAACTACGGATTGGTCGTCCAGCGCTGCTGCCTCCACGTCTCGGCGTCCCCATTGAAGATTCAGGCCGAGGAGGTTGCGTGCCCAAGTTTCAGCGTGTGCGCAAGATTCTCCGGGTGGGCCGTTCGACGTAGAAGAGGAAAACGCAGGAGTCGCATCACCCAGACCATCCACGTATAGATAAAAGAGGAAAAAGGAAAATGTTGAATAAATATATCCACCTAGGAACCTCGCCTCAACAGATAGTTTCATCGTTTTCTTGTGTTTCTCACCATCCATCCATCGATTACATATAACACATTACTTTCCACTCGCTCTTTCTGGAACAGTTACTCAAACGTATCATACTTTCGAATATTTTGTGCTTTTTTCCCTTTACTTTATACAGATTTGGGAGTTATCATTTTTTGAAATTTTTGTGTTTTTTCTGTTTACTTTATTCAAGATTTGGAAATTCCGAATATCAATTTTAGATGCTTTTGTGCTTTTTCTAGGTTTTGATTTCTTATTTTATAGGATTAAATATTCCATATTTTTTTTCAGTTTTCATTTCCTGTTTTATATAGGTTTTGACTTTTTATTTTATAGGATTAAATATCAATAAGATTAAATGTACATTTTGTCTTTTAGATAATTTTGTTTGAGATTTTTTTAATTTGTATATAGAGTTATGTTTTTAATATAGTTTAATTTATAATTTAATAAAGAAATAGTTTAATTTAGGAGATAAAAATATTTCAAGTATTTTGGAATATTTTTTTATAGTTTGTTTGACATTTTGTGTATAGTTTAATTCATGGTTTAATAAAAAATTGGTTTAATTCATAAAAGTGGAGATACAAATATTTCACTTTATTTAAGTATCTTTGAAATTTTTTTGTATAGTTTGTGAAATATTGTTTATTTGGCTTTTTATTTGGTTGACTTTTTGTTTTGTTTGAAAAATTGTTTATACTTTGTTGGACATTTTGTTCTACTTTAATTTATAATGTGATAAAGAAATGGTTTAATTCATGAAAGTGGGGTTATAAATATTTCACTTTATTCTCATATCCCCAAAAACAATTTAGCCTCTTAGACAAAATTTCACAATATCTTAATAGCATCAAATTATCTCTTATTAACTGCATTAAATATATTTAATTCTATAAGTCATATTAGATAAAAAAAAATCATTAATTTAAAATAAAAGAAAATCTTAAAACCTTTACTTTAATATAACAGATTTACCCTCCTCTCAATATATATGTTTTATCTTTATATACTATCTATATATATATAAATTTTACCCTTCTCTTAATACATAAATATTACAAACATAATAACATCTAATTATATTTGGAATAAAGATAGGCATGTTCAATATTATTCAATAAATATGCTCATGCAAGAGCATTAGATGAAAATGGAAAAACAATATTTCTTTTACACTATTGGAATTAGCATTGTTCTTTAAAGTAAAATTAAGTAACCTCTTAATTTTATATGAATTTTTAAATGTTTATGTGGTTTTATTGTTTTTACAATAGTCACTTATGTTTTGGTTTGGTTTTTGCTTTTATGTATACTGTAAATTATTTAATTTTTAAAGCTTAATTGAACACACGTTTTATTTTCCAACTTAATTGAATATTCTTATCTTTGATAGGAAATTATTATAAAATTGTCAACATTCTTTCCATAAATATCACTAATGCGTGTAGTTGTAATAATATCCATAAAAAAATATTTAATTTGGTTTTGATACAATTATTACATATTAGAATAACTCGAAATAGCATCAAACATTTCATAATAGTCATGCCTATATCTATTTTGAATTTTATTTCGTTTTGTATTACATGAAATTCTATTCTATTGATTTATATTTGTATGGAATTATATTATAAGCTTTAATATTTAATTATTGGATCACCTTGCAAAACAATGAAATGAAAAAATGGCTTTGAGTTTCCTTTTTCATGCATAGAGAAGAGTAGAAAAATCCCTTCTTACTTGTTGATGATTTTGTTAACTCTATTATACTTGACACTTTGTTATTGATGATTTTGTAAATTATTATTTGGAAATAGTATTTGCATTATATAACATATTATTTGCATGATCCATTTTGGTTTCTGGTGTTAAGAAATTATTAGATTTGTAAGTTTTTGATATCTTATGATTCTATTATCTTAAGGTTGGTAATACTTACAACATCATTGAAGCACTTGAAGTTGCTTCAAATATCTACTAGATTTTATGAAGGATTTTAATATATATATATATATGGAGGAAATTATAATTAGTTGGCCCATATTTTAATTAATCTTTTTCAATTAATAGACTCTTAAGATTACTTTTAATGGTGGTCATTTCAAAATTTGTAAGCGGACGCATGTTGGAAGATGGTTCCACGTTTGAGTGCCACTCTAAAAATCCAAAATGCAAGTTTGAGAAGGAAATTTATAACGCATATGTGTTATCTACATGGCCTTCGATGAAGACCCTCATGGGAATAGAGACATCCCATTCTATTTCTTAAGGAAATTGTATGTCGAGTTTATCTTGGGCAAACACGTAAATTAATTTGATATTTTAGAGTTCCATGGGGTAGAACATAGGATTCCCCAAGATAGGCAAGGGGCAAGGACTGATCCAAACCGTGTGCGATGACCTCAACACACACCAAACCCCCCTCGGTTATATCCTTCTACAGGTCCCATGATTGATGACACACATGAGGCATTATTCCATTTGGCAGAGACATTGCTTCAACATGGGACTATTGTCGGGTGGGAAATGTAGGCCAAGGGGTTGGCACATATTAGGTTTGCCCATCTCGGGCTGGAACATCACACATAGAGGATCCACTCAGGCATCAAGACCCGACG
Source organism: Pseudotsuga menziesii (assembly GCA_001517045.1). Taxonomy (NCBI): domain Eukaryota; kingdom Viridiplantae; phylum Streptophyta; class Pinopsida; order Pinales; family Pinaceae; genus Pseudotsuga; species Pseudotsuga menziesii. The sequence continues at coordinate 27,084 of LPNX011141690.1, read as the reverse complement.
TGATCTAGAGATCACACTAGACATGTAGAGGGTTCAGAGCATCACGTCATGCCACATCCTTGTACAACTTGTGGAAACATAAGCTATGGTCTTTTTTCAGAGTTTCGCAGTGATGGGTTACTCCAATATGTAAGTCAAACTCGTTCTTCACATAGTGTCTTATTTTTTATATCACACTTTTCAATTGTGTCATAAATTATTTCTGTTTTAATTATTTGACAATTTACATGAACACATTTACAAGTAGTGTCCAATGACACTCGAGATTCACATATTTCGGTCATTGATGCTGATGATATTGATGTAGTAGTAAATGTTACAGATGATTTTGGTGCTTCATGATTACTTGTAAAAACATTACTTTTTAACTTCTCGTCATGATTTACATAATTATAGTAGGAATCAATAAAAAATTTAGGGGCAAAACTTACTCCATGGGCTATTTTTCCATGATTTTTTCAAAAAAAATAATGGTCGATTTTCATTTTTTGAAGACCTATTTCGCCCAATTTTGATGGGGTGATTTTTTTCACTCTAAAAATCATGAGATTATTATATAGACTATATAAAATCCTTAGAAATTAAAATATTTTTATAAAAATATAGCCAAATATTTTATAAATGACATTTTAAGAATTGGTAAGATTCGCCAAAGTTTCTACACTTTTAAATAAGCATGGATCCTTAAAATTATCCCTCATAAGGATTGACATGTTTAGTACATCTTAATATTGATAAAACATATTTTATTCATGGTGGGACTGCTGAGTTTGTTGCATCTGAGACAGGTGTGTCACAGGTAGAGGAATATTCACAATCACGCGTATTCTTTTAATTATGCTTTTAATGATTAAACATGTACGCTTTTAATTATTTGAAATTATCTAATTGTATCTTTATGTTTTTTTATGTAGAAACATATGTATGATAGACATGCCACCTGAGCGACCTTGCTCTTTGATGCATATGCCCATCGTTTTAGTTCGTTTTCAATATTTCACCCACCGGTGACCCACCTCTTCACATCCCCTATGTATATGTATATATCTCTTATTTTGTTGACATCCTATTACAAAATTTCTTGTATCTCTATGTCCCCAATTGTCCGTCCGTGTAGTATAGTTTTCTTTGTACACGCAAGTATATTTTTGATGCATGCATTGATTTGATGACATTGAAATATATTATTTTATTCATTCTTCTAGTGAGCCTACTCTAGCCTAGCCTATCCTACTCTAGCCTACGAAATCCAAACACCAAACACATGGAGGAGGAACACGATAGGAATTGGAAATTCTTCCTCGTTTGGGTGCATTGAGACGCCTTAGTTAAATTTTAGAGTGGGGGACCACATAAGTTGGTCATTAGGTGAGGAACTAGGTAACATAATGAATACAATTTCCAATTCCTAGGGAACACTATACAACATTATCTTCTAAAGGGATTTCGAGAGGCAATACTATTCCACTGGGTTGAGCTACAAAGATGTAAAGAAATTAAATATAATAAAAGACCAAATTTTTTCACTATTCCAGGACACTAGCACCTGATTGGTTTCTCCCACTAGTTGACCACACATTTCTATATAATGGTGCATAGAACCAAATATTAAATCCAACTGGATGGATCGCTGGTACATGGTATTTGATCAAGAGCCTCATGGAATAGAGACATCCCATTCTATTTCCTAAGAAAATTGTATGTCGAGCTTATCATGGGTAAACATGTAAATTAATTTGATATTTTAGAGTTATAGGGGGTAGAACATGGGATTCCCGGAGATAGGAAAGGGGCGAGGACTAATCCAAACCATATGCAACTGCCTCCATGCACACCAGACCCACCTCGGTTATATCTTCCTACAAGTCCCATGATTGATGACACACTGAGGCATTATTCCATTTGGAAAATACACTGCTTCTACATGGGATTGTTGCTGAGGGAAATGTAGGCCAAGGGGTTGGCATATCTAAGGCTAGCCCATCTCGTGTTGGACCATCACACAGAGAGGATTCACTTGGGTTTCCAGACCCTACTAGATCTATAGATCACACTGGACATGCAGAGGGTTCAAAGCATTGTGTCATGCCACACCCTTGCACACCTTATGGAAACATATTCTATGGGACTTATTCAGAGTTTCAAAGTGATGGGTTACTCTAATATGCAATTCAAACTCATTCTTCACATAGTCTAGTATTTTTTGTATCACGGTTTTTTATTGTTTCATAAATTATTTCTATTTTATTTATCTCACAATTTACATGAACACATTTACAGTTTATGTCCAATGACACTTGAGATTCCCATATTCCGGTCGTTGATGCTAACGATATTGATGCAGTCGTCAATGTTTCATACGATTTAGGTTCTTCACCATTACTTGTAAAAACATTACTTTTTAATTTATCATCGTGATTTACCTATTTATAGTAGGGATGGGCACATTTAATATATCTTAACCTTGGCACAATGAGTTTGTTGCATCTGAGATAGCTTCGTCACAGGTAGAGAAAGATTCACAATCACATGTTTCCTTTTAATTATTCTTTTAATGATTCAACATTTATTATTTTAATTATTTGAATTTATCTAATTGTATCTTTATGTTTTTTTACGTAGCAACATATGTCAAATAGACATGCCACCCAAGCAACATTTCTCTTTAATGCATATTCCCATTCTTTCAATCTGTTTTTAATTATTTCACACACTCATGACCCACCTATTCATGTCCCCCAAGTATATGTATATCTCACTTATTTGGTTGGACTATTACAAAAGTTCGTGTCTCTTTGTGTCCCCAATTGCCCCCCCATGTAGTAGAGTTTTCTTTGTATATGCAAGTAGATTTTTGGTGCAACAATTGATTTGCTGACATTGACATATATTATTTTATGCATATTTATAGTGAGTAATTTGTACTTGAACAGAACCCAATCGGGGCTGTTAGTGACCCCCCTCTCCCCCCAAGTACATGTATGTGTCGTTTTCTTTGAAAAATTCATTGTCCCTCCATGTAGTATAGTTTTCTTTGTACATGCAAGTATATTTTTGGTGCACCCATTGATTTGATGACATTGACAGATATTATTTTATTCATCCTTCTAGTGAGCAAGTGGTGCTTGAATAGCACCCAATCGGGGCCACTAGGTGACCCACCTCTCCCCCCTAGGTACATGTATGTCTCTATTTCTTTGAAAAAGTCATTATCCCTCCATGTAGTATAGTGTTAATTGTACATGGAACTATATTTTTGGTGCACTGATTGACTTGTTGACATTGACATATATTATTTTATGACGCCTTCTAGTGAGCGAGTGGTGCTTGGAGAGCACCTAATCGAGGTCGTTGGTGATCCACGTCCCCCCAAGGCACATGTATGTCTTGTTTTTGTTGAAAACATCAATGTAGGATGTAGATAAATTTTCAAATATTTATATAATTGATTGTCTTATACAGGGTTGTACATGCATCTAATTGTTGGTAACCTATTTGATTTTGCATCAAGAGATATTGAAGAAGGGAGTGGTGTTTTGGCATGATTATTGTTTGGAACCAAAATTCAATGTAGTCACACGTCCCTATGTATTCATATTCACTTTCAGTTTCTTGGATTCCCTACTTTGACATACTTTGTATATATTGAAATATTTATATCTTCCACAAAGGATCTGAGTACAAACTACGAGGAGAATCTTGATTTTCATGCTCCAAAATTTAGTCTTAATTTTATTTTTTCCATAGCTCTTTAGTCTCTTAAAAAAAGTAAGGAGAATAATAGAGAATGCTAATTCTACTTGTTGTCCATGGGCCTCTTTCTCCTCTATTCCTTATTGAGATGCATATATGTCCCTTATGAATATCAATATCTGTTACTTCTTTGATGCGTAAATGTTCATTTCTACCGGAAGGATGCAAGAGATCTCCTCGAGTAACCTTCCCCACTCAAAAAATCCTTAACCATACTTGTAATTTTTTCAGTTAGTCAACAATCCTTGTCTCGGACATGGACTAGTGTAGATGTTTTTTATTTTATTTGGAAACTACAACTTCTATGCAAATAAAAAAAATATTCAAAGAAAAGAAACTTCCAAAGCAAAGCATGTACTTGAGCACCCTATGCTACTAAGGTCATGATTTCACTAAGTTTTCGACATGAAGCTCTTATTTCTTCCACGCAACAAACTAAAATGAAAGGAATAGAAACCAAATTATACTTGCATCAATTCATCCAGTACAAGGATCTTCTAAATCAAGTGATACTATGTAGCAAGTGAAGCAGGATGGAATGCACATTCTTACCTCTTGCCTTACCAAATTGTCTCCTTATGTTTTAGTATATGGACAATCTATTAGAATAATATTACCTAAGAAATGGGAAACCAATTCAAACCTGGTTACTTGACACCTCAGTGGAAATGGCGGTAAAATGTTGAGAAAAATAATTTCTTAGTTTTACCTCACATAAATTATCAATTAGTGTTAGTAAAATAATGAGGTGTCATGCAAATTATATGCAAAAACAAGACTCAATTGGTCTCTCTAAGTATGCATGCTAGCATCCTACTCAAGAAGATACTAATAGGTTTCATGGAGCTATTTTTTATTTACATCAAAATGACTAGAAATTAACCATGTTTTTATATGTTGATTGAGAAGGGGAAACCAAACCACATAGTGTATGAAAATAAGAATCACACTTGACTCACACACTTGCATCAAATGTAAAGTGTTGGAAATTTAAATTGCATGAAATGTAAACTACAGGAAATGTAAATCAAAACTATTGAGATTCCATATAACAAAAGGAAACATTTGGGAAGTGTGTACCAGAGATAGGGGTCCCTACTTCTCTTGGAATACACTATCAAGTGTTAGTTCCCATAGGTGTATTAGGTTGAAAATAGATCATGTATAGGCATGATAGGGATCAACTTTTATACATATTAGAGATATAATTGTGATGAAACTTGAATTTGACTGATAGTTTGAAAGCTTTAGGTATATTAACTAGTTTATGAATAATTGTGTAGAAGCAAAGGTAAATTGTAGAGGAATTTTATTAAATCCAATAGAGAAATAAGGAAATGGATATAAATTTAATAAATGGAGACAATATTTGAATTCACGAAGTGTCACCAGGCAAATTTTCTAAATGAAGACAAATTCGATCATACTAAGGTGCAAAATACAAAATTTAGAAATTCTATATGTAGATTTGTATTTCTGACATAATATTCAGTATTTAATCACAAAATGGTATCACCGATGCTTAATTGGCTCAAATATGCTCCAATATGCTTTATTATCTTTCTCATGAAACCTCACATACAATGTAAAACATAACAAAAGACAAAAATAGAAGAACTCTTTGAAGAAATCTGTGTCCTTAATATATGGAAAAATATTTACACGGGAAAAAATATGCATATGAATGAACATATCAGAAAAAAAAAATTCTAGTTCTAAAAATTCCATCCTCGAGCTTATGGCTCGAATTACAATATATAATGTCTAAGGAAAAAGAATACAGTTAGCCATGATATCACTTGTAACTGAATAGTAATAGTCTAATGACTAATTAATTTTTACATTTTATCTTTTCATATTTATTTTATGCCACTTGACCCATTTAACTCTCGTTTTTTATACCATTTTTCTTCTTTCCTTTATTTAGATTTTTGTTTTCCATGCATGTGTACTTGGGGTGGCATAACTCGATGAATTTCTCCTTAAGTGTTTCAATTTTTTTCTTCTTTAATTTTTATTTTGTTTTATTTTTCTACTTTAATTTTGCGTGGTCCTTCATAGGCTCATTTGTTTTATCTGTTAGTTTATTTTCTTGTTTATTTATTTTGAGTTTCTCTTAAGTTTTCTTTTCTTTTTTTATGTTCCCTTTACTTTGTGGCTATTTTTTGCTAGGCTCTGATTTTATCTTTCCCTTTTTTATCCTTCTCCTCAAGATAAAAAAATATCCCTATGTCTCAATTACTTATGATGGACCACCTTATGTTAGTTCGAATAGTCTATGCTTGTTAAATTATTATGATGTATCCGAAAGACACTGTAATGCCCCTAGACTATGTTTTATTTATTATTATTATTATTATTATTTACTAACTGTTTATGTATAAGGAATTATGGTTGTTGATGACTCATCCAAAGAGTCTGGGGAGGACTCATGTAACAATTACCCTTGGGGTTAATGACAATGAATAATAAAAATTAATGATGCAACAAATATGGTGGAAGCAACCAAGGTAAAAGAGGAAACCTGCGGGGGATGGTAAGGAACAGGGACAAGCTAACTTCAGGGATTGAAAAAAATAAGTGTCAGGTGTGCAGAATCAGCACATACACATCCCTGAAAAATAGGGGATACCATTAAGCCCTAGGAATTCCGGTGAGGAAGGGGAGAGGGCTAATGGGGAAAGACCTAGGCAAAAAGAAAAGAGTACCCAAGGAAAAAGAGACAAAACGAGCATACGGTGTAGGCAGGATTCTACCGAGTATGCTGAGGATTAGGACTCTGCTGAGAGAGTGCCTACTGTTGGGCATGATTGCCTGCAGATATTCTGAGATTTGAATCCAAAGGTAGGGGTCCCTGCTGTCTCGTGGGAGTTTTGGCTCGGGGGTGAATAGAAGGCAAAGGAGCTGATCGTAGTCTACAGTTGGGTGGAACGTGGCTGCTTCCACTGTAGTCGGTGCAACTGATCTACATGTTTTGAGTATGAGTTTGATGATTTTTTTTCTGTATACTGAAATGTGTATTGTATTATCTCAGATTTACATAGCTGTTAAGTGTGAAATATCCTGGATATGTTGCAAGTAAAATTTATCTGGTAGATTCTAATTCCAGTTCTTGCATATACAAGTAGTAGATTAGATTCCAATTGTAATGGTGATTTCACATTCCAAGATACTGTTTTTTTTTCTTTGGATATACCACACATAGATCACCCTATGAAATGCCTATTAAAGTCTCCCAACCCTTGACGTTACGAGACATGGTTCTGGAGAAACCAAGCCATGCATCTAACTCTCGGTGAAATTTTATCCATTGCAAGGGTTACGACTGAGACCAAAGGACAACGATATCATCATGACCCCTTCCTCTCAGACATTTAGTGCTCATTTTTATGGGGAAATGGATTGGGAGTTATTGGAAAACTAGGAGCCAAAAACCCTAAGCTACATGGCCCAGACAATTGCTTTCTCATTGGCCACACCTGTAACACAAAACTAGAACCCTAATCCTCTACGCTGGAGGAAGTGTCGGTCGGAGAATATTGGGCTTGAGGGAGGAAATCCTATTGATGTTCCTTAAGTAATCGATGAAGCCCTTATGGCATGAATCCCCTCACCTCGCTCACTTCGACAGAGCTGGAAAAGCGTAGGGACAAATGTTTTTATTTTTTTTAAAACCTTAACCACTGTCAAATGAAGGTTTTTGACAGAAACCACTTGACTGGGTCTTCTACCAAGCCTCAAGGAAGGTAAGGCTGGGGTACAAGCTCTTCTTTAGTACCTGTTACTTAGACTCTTAAGGGTTCTTGGTTAAAACCTTCAACAATGAGACTTTTAACGCAGACCAACATTACCTTTTAAAAATTACAGTAAACCAATAAATGACATAAATACGAAGATGGGTCATTGTTCCACACAAGAGAGACAGCATAAAAGCTATTAAAAACAAAAGAAAAATTTATAGACAGTCCATTCTTACATAACAACGTTAAAAAAATTCAGGAACTTAGGAGAGCCACAGTTTCTCAGCTTAAATCCTTTTAATACAAAAAGAAGTGCATTACAGCCTTAAGAGGACTCACAGTCCGAACTTAATATATATATTTACATAGAGAAACTAAAAATACCATAAATCACTTACGAATGTGAGTCTTGCACGCCATGGCTTCAGTGCCTTACTCTCTTGAATGACCTATCAACAATGATAGTTTCAAATATTCAGAATCCTTTGATCCCCTTATAGACGCAGTCTACGAAGATCCCCCCTCCTTTTTTTGGCAAGGCCACAGCCAACATATTTTACCCCAAGGTCGACAAAACCACTTACCAGTAAAAATGCCTTCTTTACATGCATCTGTCCAACCGATCCTGCACTTGGTACCTGCAACCAAAGACGAGGGTTACATTCAGTAGTGGTTAAAAATCGTGACTAAAACAACGAAATGGCTAAGCATCAGAGAAAACTTATTTACCTGTGGAAAAATGCTTCGGGCATTAATCACCAGCACGATAGGGCCCCATTCAGTTGTGTGACATGTAGGGTAGTGGCAGTTCTCCAGCACTGATACCTCCTCCAAACCCTCGTATGAATCCCGACAAAAAACACCAAACCCTGACTATGCCACTGAGCTATTGGTGCTTTCTAGAAGTCTCTTTTCTCTCCCAAAGGATGCAAGTACAGTAACTTTAAAGAAAATACTAATGACGAACGTACAGCGGTAGTTCCGAGTGGTCGACAACTCATCATGATCCATGTGATCATAGGGCCTATCGTAACTTATGCCTGTCGTGAAATCATTAGGAGGTGACAGCTACGAGGTCAACTCTAGACACACTAGACACCCCATCATGGACCTCTAAACCCTTACATGGAGCCCCGATAAGTCATCCCAGTGGCATATGGCAGCAGGATCATGAACAATTGAGAATTTTCTGTTGAACCTTGCAATAACCATCTTAAGCTATATATTTTTTCACTGCCAAAACCTTGAATTAATCTGAGACATACAGTTTCCCCTTCAAAGGGAGCTCGACCACTTAAAAACTTAGGATAAACCCTTGATTCCTTAAAGCGGAATGCGCTATGCTCCTCCTTGCGTGAGCTTAGTGCTTGGACTTTAATGTTGGACCTTGATTTTTTTTATTGTGGACCTGTTGCGCCTGCAACATTTTCCCAAAATTCTGAAAAATTTTGGGACCCTCCTTTACTTCGAGTTATCCATTTTCCTTGCCTAGTTTCATGCTCTTGAGTTTTGCTTATGGATTTATGGCTTCTTCCCGAATTTTGAATGCTAGAAATTGACTGGTTTTTCATAGTTAGGATGTTTAAAGACTTCCATTGAAATTGAGTCCCTGTCATTTTGCAAAAGTTTTGAATTTTCGTTGCCAAGTCTTCATGTCGGACGCTTTTCTCCTTGTTTTTCCGACCGTTGCGGGCGTCTTTCGGTTTCTATTTCCCTTTCCCGCCCCGCCGTTGTGGGTGGCCCTCAGATCCTTCCACCCATCTATCGCGCCGCTGTAGCGGAGGCTTTTCGATTCATAGTTGGCCATGTCGCGCCCGCCGTTGCGGGCGGTTTTCAGGACCGCCTGGGTTTATCGATACCGCCGTTGCGGGTGGCCCCCGACTCTTGATGTTGTTTCCCGTAGCGGGCGATTTCCTATACCCGTCGCCGCCGTTATGGATGGTATCATGATAGGAGCGGTCCGCCGTTGCGGGGGACCCCAAGCTCCAGGCTTTCGATATATTTTCCGAAGATGCCCGAGGTTTTGTTTGAGCCATATTCGCCGTTGCGGGTGATAGAGTGGTAGGAGGGGTCCGCCGTTGCGGGTGGTATGAAGCTCGTGCCACCTGACGTAACTTTCGAAGCCGCCCCGATTGATGTGACTTCTCGCACGTGTGGATGTGTTTATATATGTGGGGGCAAAAAAATGGGGTTTTTTGTTGTTTTCGAAGGCGTGGTTGCGGTGAAGCGAGCTGTTGAGTTTACGAGCGCGTGAGAGCTAGCTGTTGGTACCGGTGGCCAGGTGGCGGGAGAAGAAGTCTAGCTATCATCAGCTCCCTCATTTGGTGGATTTCCAGGTAGGACTTTGACTCTTATCATCGTTTTTCTTTTTTTTAGTTTTCTTTCACGCGGTGGGGGGTTTTAAGATTTGGACCCGTTGTCCCGTTGCGCCAGCGGGGTTTTTCTCCCTTGGTTAGGTTTTTTTTCTTCAGTCGTCCACCTGGCGTTGCGCGCCGTTCGGTGAGGGTTCCCGGTTGAATTTTTGGACGGTTTTAGGGAGAGGGGTTTTCACCTTTTGTGTTTAAAAGGCCCACGTTTCCTTTTCTGCTGCTTCAGTCCTTTGGGGGGAAGCGAGGTGCAGGCGGCCGTCGTGCCGCCTGCACCTGGTGGTTATGATGAAGGTTTGGGGCACCAGAGGCCGTTACGCCATTCTGCGCTAGGTTTCGTTGGGCGGTTAAATTGATAGGAGCTGCGTTACCTTTGTCTGTCTTGAGATCGGGTTTTGCATTAGCCACAGTCACCGCGGGGTTTTTTCTGACTCTCTGTGTACAGTCGAGGGTGGTGCGTCGTTTCGGTGAGAATTGGGGATGGCGCGACCTAGTTTGGCTATTGAACACTTAAAGCCTTGGTAGGTTAAAAAGAGGGGTAGCGTGAGTCGGTTCTGGTTAAGATGCAGGGTCTAGAGATGGGCTCGTTGCCCGTCGAGGTGGGTGAAGAAGGTTATCAACATAATATTTTTGCTCCGTTATTTTAGTCGCTTGCGTTCCATGGGCCGTAGATCTGAAGTGTCGACTGGTTAAGCCTGGAGTTTTTATTTTTCCTCTCTGTGTGATAGGCAGTAGAATGATGGTTATATGATGCATCTGCATAGATTTTGCTCATGTCACTTCTATATATATCATTTTCATACGAATGACAAGCCTCGTAATAGCGTATTTTCTTGCCAACCTCAATATGACTGATAATTTAATGCATGTGGGATAAATCATAAAACAACTCGTTCATAAGACCTGGTGAAGATGTGCTACAAATAAAAATTTATCAGGCTCATAACACATTGCACAGCACTTCATATTTGTGAATTGTTCAGTATGAAAGCTGAAGGTTGATTGTATGTACTGATATAATTCTAATATACCTAAAGGAGAGTAAATTGTTGCACAAAGTTCATAAATTTGAATTACTCAATACCATGATGCTATATATTGCAGGAAGATCTTAAAATGTCTAAGAGACAGAAAAAGAAGGCCCCAGCAGTAGAGGAGGTGCCGGCAGCAGAAGTAGAAACAAGAATTGAATACATTTATGAGGACACCCAATGTGTCACAGGGGTGGAGCCTGAGTACAAATGGGGAGATGTTTACAGGATGATCTCCCGCAGGGAAGTCCCGGATATGGGGCTTGAGGAGGCACCCATATATGCTAATATAGAGAAATCAGCTATTATGAAGGTCGCCACCTGACCAGAGCTATTCCCGTGCTTTGAGTTAATGATATGGGTGCTACCACATACAAACCACAATTCAATGCTCATCTGTAACGTCGATGGCCAGGGCTATGCTACATTTAGCCCTGGATATGTAGCTTTAGCTTACCATCTACCAGAGCCTCAGCTTTTCCTTACAGATAGATGGCTGGCTGACCTCCGGATGGACCTTGTAGAGACCTTGAAAAGAATGCTCTTAACGGGCAAGATCTTCCGACATAGAGTGACTGAAGATTACGACACAGCCACCCTCAGGCCCACTTACAGGTTCATAGCTTTAATGCTAAACAGAATCTTTGGAAGGGCAAATGGCAGACTGTTTAAGCTTGAATGGGTACCCCTAATGTTCTTTATAGCAACAGAAGGAACCATTTTCAATTGGGTGAGCATAGTCTCCAGCAACCTCTCCTCTTGTGTGGCTGCAGCTTCAGAAGGAAAGGAACGGAGAAGGTCTGAATTTTACATGAGCTCAATCCTAATCGATTGCATAATATGCCACCAGTCTTTCCCCGAGCTTAAATGTGTTTGGGAGAAGAATAGGATGCCCGTATATGCAGCATATAAAATGTTGGGGGCTAATCAATACCATACTTTCTATAGAGAGATCTGTGAACAGTTCATCATGCCTCTGCACTCTCTCATATTCAAAAAGGAATGCAACTGTATGTCAGAAGAGGCCATGCAGGTCATAGAGGAGTTTGGTGACTATTTTTTGACAAAAAATGGGATGTATTTGAGGATGTTTGGTGGGTCAAAGACCCCTTATCTGTTGCCCAAGTATGCAACAGATTATATCATACACAAGGAAGCTGTCAGACAAGTGTATATAGATGGAGTTGGGCATTTCCTATTCCAGAAGAAGAAGTCTTCCTATCCTCCTCTGCCATTCAAGCTAGGTAGTTGCAGCTTTGCAAATGTGAAGCAGGCTCCTGAATTTATACAGGAACTAGAAAAGTTCCGTTTCGGGGAGATGATCTTTAGACGGAATGATACTCACGAGAGAATGGCCGAACACTGCAAGAAACATAAAGTATTTTATGAGTACACTCATCACATTGACAAGGATGAATCTGTTTTCAGGAGGGCCGCTAACATGACAGCGCTCGGTAAGAGGTTCAAACCGCAAGGTGGATCTGAGCAGGAGAAAGCTGAGCGGGCTAAGGCTGAAGAAACATCCAAAAGAATAAGGGAAGAATCCCAGAGACTAGAGCAAGAAGCTGCAGAATGGTCCCAGAAGGGAGAAGAAGAAAAGAAGAAGGCTGCCCAGGAAGCAGCTGAGGAAGCTCAGAGGAAAATAGATGAAGAACTTCAACAACAAGAGGCCGAGAAGACAAGGATGACACAACAGCAGGCCTCTAGATCGCAAGCAGGGCAAAGTCAGGGTGAGGAAAACCCTGAGGTGTAGATCATGCAAAGGACCACTACCATCATTCCTTCCACTCCTATGCTCCAGTTAATACCCTTTACACCGAAGAAAGGGGAAGAGGTCCCTTATTTTAGCACAGTGTATTACGACAGGGAAACCAAAAGAATCATGAGAAGAACTGAGCAAAAGGTAGGGGCTGAAGGGATGGCCAGTACCATGATAACCAACAAAGCTGTGATGGTAGGAACGGATAAAGATCCCAAGTTTGTCATAAGGGCTGGCAGAGCAGCAATAGACGCTACAGAGGACAATGTGGATCAAATGATGAAAGAGTTAGACTCAACCAAGAAAACCTCTGCTCAGCTGAAGGACACCTTGAGGAGGGAGAGAGATGAGAGCAGTAGATTAAAAAGAAAATACGAGCATGCACTCAAAGAGGTAGAAGTCACGAAGCATGAAATTCATGCTATCTAGCAGGAAGCACAAGTAAAATAAACTGCACAAGAAGCCTTGAGTAAAGGACATCAAGAAATTCAAGACTTAAAGAGCGAAAGGGAACAAATGAAGACACAGATAGAAGAGCTGAAGGAGCAGTAGAAGGACATCTATGAATCCAATACCTTATATGTTAGAGATCTGCAGGAGCAGCTGAAGGCAGCCAAAGAGCAACAGGTAGATCTACAGCCCGTCAAAGATCACATCCTGGCTCAAAAGGCAAGGATGATGCAACTGCAAACGGCCTTGGAAGAAGAAAGGTGTCAAATCTTGCGGATTGATGGCAGGCTGGATGAAATATTAAATACAGCATCTTATTTCATGGACAGATCACAAGAAATCCTGGAGGTGCTGACTTCCAGGATAACCAGAGTAGAAGATGATCAAGAAGTCCCAGCTGAGCTACCAGTTAAAGATAAGCAGGCTTTGAAGTGGGACCACGATCTGATCGAGTTTGCTATTATTTCTGCAGAATATTTTCAGAAGGCAATGAAGAAAACGAAGGGAGCATGTACAGAGTTCTTTAGAAGATCCCTGGTCACCTATAATCGCTGTCAAGTGGAGGCTGAACATAGGCTACACGAATTCCCTGATCATGATACAATTACAGGGATGTTGCAGACGAGGCAGTATGAGGATGAAGCCAAGGTCCAAGGTATCAAAGCCCTTGATGAGCCGATCCTGAAAAATGAAATTGGACATGCAGCCATTAGTATTCAGCTATTGGAGGAACAGGTGCACCTGAACAAGGCCAGAATAGAAGCTATTCGGAACCAGGCAGATAAGTTCGAGCTGAATATACAATTTCTAGAACCCCACTCGTTTGAAGGACTCGCCAAGGAGGCAGTAGCATGGAGGAAATTTTTGGAAGACCAAGTGGGCCCCTCCGAGTGAGAAGGATGGTCAAACTTTGTAATAATGTAATATTTTGTAAGAGGTAGAGAGAAATTGAAGCGTTGGGGAGCCCAAAGGTCACTTTGGGCAACCCAAGCATTTTTTTGCTTTTTGTATAAAACTAGGGAAGAGAGACAAAGAAGGGGCTTTTTTCCTCGGTCACACTGGATGACCTATTGTAAAGAAGAACTATTTGCTTTTTGCAATAAAGAATTGTAGTTTGCCTGTTGGAGAGAACTATTTCCTTTTTGCAATAAAGAATTGTAGTTTGCCTGTTGGAGAAAGTGCTGTGGGATTTTCCAAATGGTGTGCAATGGATGGCAGGAAAATGAACTATTTTGTTTTTCAGCATATGTCCATGAATTGCGAGATCGTTCTAACTCTATGACTTATGTCTTGTTGAATGATTTCTGGTTTATTCTGTGGAAAATTCACTTTTAGTAATGCTGGTGCTTCACATAACAGTTAGCTATCTGATTGTTGGAATAATTTCTCTTTCATGTGCTGTAAATACAAATATCAGTTACCTGTGATTGTGTTTATTCTACATGAAGTTCATGCATTGCTAAATAATAATTATTTTGGCTCCCCGGGGATAGATAGTTAATCACCTTAGTTCATAGTTGCATATGTGGTTTAGATGTTGTGAACATAAGACGAGAGGTAAGAACCTGCGCAGCACATTGTGTGGTTCCCGGAATCCTTATCACCCTGTATGGTTTAGATCGGCATGTGCATTGCATATTAAGTCAAAATACAAATTCCGGTGGACCGGGCCGCAACCGGTAAACCCTTGTTGTTACTTTGACCTACGGTAGCCGGACCGTAAACCGGACGGATTCCCTATACCAAACAATCAGCGGGCTAGTTGGGAACGCTGATTGGGGAGAATCCCTTACTGTTGCCGCCTGCGAATTCCCAGGCCTCAACAGGACCTCGTTAGTATATTGTGGTGACATGAAAGCTCTCGGTGTGATCTTGGGCTTGGCCCTTAAAATTTCAAAGAAGTATATTGTTCCAAGCCTTCTGATAGGGTGTAGGGATATCTTTACTTAGGAATGCCTCTTCCGATACCTTAGTACACCTGTCACAGAAAATGGATGGTTAACCGAAGATTGGTAAGTAATTTTATCAGCCATGTGGTCCAATCTGTCATCAATGGAACCCACAAGCAAAACTATCAAAGGAAACATTTTACCAAATCCAACTTGCAACACTTAGGTACTGATCTACATAGTTGCTTGCCAAATTAAAACAAGTAGTAGCTTTGAAAAAGGATAAATGAAAAGACTAATTTTACCATTTCTTATGCAAAGATTGAATTGTATCTTGAAGTTCTAAGGAAAACATAAATTGGATATATACCTTGAATAAAGAAAAAAAAATTGAGGTAGTTTACATATGGTATCAGAGTGCAGGATTCAGCCCTGTAGCCTCTTGGGTGCACTTTGTTTCCTGTTTAATTGCAGAAATATATATATCTACAGTTTGATAGCACTCTAATATTTTATCGGCATGTTGTGTTGCTTACTTGTGAATCTATAGGTTGTTTTGATAAACTGCAGGAATTATCATGGCCTCTCCAGTGGATAATGAGTACCAACCTAAAAACCAGGAACAGGTACCACTGACCACACAACTGGCAGTGGAACATTCTAAATCCAGTCAAGTACTGGAAACAACGAGGCACCTAATCGTGGAAATACAAAGCTATAAGGAAAATAACGAACAGTTAAAGAAAGCATAGGAAAAGAAATAGGAGATCAATGAAATCCTGCTACAAAGTCTGCATGAGAAAAACAACGGTAAGGAGCCTCGAACCGAGACCAGAAAGGGTCCTGAAAGGGAGGAAAGTGCAGAAAGAAAGAGTAGTTCCTCTAACGAGACCCAGAACTATGAAAATTAGGTCAAGACTGGCGGAAAGAGAAAGGTCGATCACCTGGAAGGTGAATTCAAGAAGATCAAACCCACTAGTTTCGATGGAGAATCTAAGACAGGGTAAGAAGCAAAGGCATGGTTGCTGGACATCAAGAAATATTTCCATATCTACAACTATTCAAGTAACATGAAAGTCTGAATGGCAATTTATAATATTAAAGGCAAAGCTAGTATCTGGTGGCAGGACCTCAAGATCTCGCAAGGACTCACGGAGAAGAATTTGGAGTGGGTAGAGTTCAAAAGACTATTTAAAAAATAATACCTACCCAAGAATTACTACGAAAGGAAAACCGAGGAATTCTATGAGTTAAGACTCGGCTCAATGACCATGGAAGATCTCATTAACAAGTTCTTAGACCTGTTGAGGTTTGTACCCTATATCAAAGAAGAAAAGGTGAAGGTGTAAAGATTCCTATGTTGTTCGCCGCAGGATTACAAGGACAAAATCGAATTTGACAACCCAAAGACTCTGGATGAGGTGCTGGGGAAAGCTAGGCTATGTTATGAGTATTACAAAGAGTGGAACGACACATCGAGAACATGGAGATACAGGAGACTAGAGAGGATCAGTCAGCAAAGGAAGGGATTCAAACCACCTCCATACAGGAACACCCTGAGGAATGCCCAAGTAAGCCCTTATAATAAAAATGGACGACCCCCACCAAGATATGTAAAGCCAACCAGTCTGGGAGTAAAAGGGGCTGAAGGGGCTCCCACAGAACCTCTGACCTACTGGGAATGTGGGAAACCCCATTTGAAGATACATTTCCCATGCCTAAATGGGGAAAATAAGGTCACCTTGCACAACGTTCAAGAAGCATCAACAGTTGGGGAAATTGGCAGGAATTTCCACAACATAAATGTGGCCTTAGAGGATCGGCAAGTCGACCATCAATCTACTATAGTGGAGATCGAAGGTATTGTTTTGAACCATGCTATATCTGTATTAATTGATCCAGGAGATGTGTTGAGCTACATTTCTCCAAGGACGGTGGAGCTCTGCCAACTAACTAGCGTAAAGCATGAAAAACCATGGATGGTCCAATTGGCCACAGGGGAAAAAAGAAAGATAACAAATTTCATTATTAACTGTGAAGTTCAGTTGCAGGATAATAAAACCAAGATCAACCTAAATGTTTTTCCTTTGGGATCGTATGACACGATAATTGGCATGAACTGGTTAGAGAGGAATAAAGTAATACTTAAATATTTTTCAAAGACCTTTACTTACATTGCTGAAGACCAAGTCCTTCGGACGATAAGGGGGTTTCCCAAACCTATCTCAGTAAGACAAATTTCTGCTATGCAACTAAAGAAATGCCTCAGAAAGGGGTGTAAACTCTTTGCAGTTAGAAGTGCTGACTTTCTCCTAAATGAAAACTAGACCACTCTAAAACAACACCCACTCCTGGAGGAGTTCCTTGATGTATTTCCTGAGGAGATACTAGGCCGACCCTCTCAACGGGAGATCCACTTCTCCATTGAGCTACTACCCAGATCTGCACCGGTGTCAAAGGTGCCTTATCGGATGAGCATTCCAGAATTAACTGAACTGAAAATTCAGTTGCAGGAACTATTAGAAAAAGGATATATCAAGCCTAGTGTGTCTCCCTGGGGTGCACCGGTCTTGTTCGTTAAAAAGAAGGACAAGACCTTAATACTTTGTATCAATTACCAACATCTAAACAAAGTAACCATAAATAATAAGTATCCCCTACCCAGAATCAATTACCTGTTCGATGAGGTAGGGGGGGTGAGAGTCTTTTCCAAGATGGACTTATGATCTGGCTATCACCAGATTCGAATAAAAAGTGAGGACGTAAACAAAACCGCCTTCAGAACCCACTATGGACACTATGAATTCGTAGTAATCCCTTTTGGCTTAACTAATGCCCCTACCACATTTATGTGCCTAATGAATGACATTTTTAACAAATATCTACATCAGTTTGTACTAATCTTCATTGATGATATCCTTATTTACTCAAAAACCCAAGAATAACATCAACATCATTTAATGACAATGTTGCAAACCTTAAGGGAACACCAACTGTATGCCAAGTTGGAAAAGTGTAAATTTTTTAAGACTAAAATTCAGTACTTGGGACATGTTATATCCAAGGAAGGGATTGTGGTAGATCCCAAGAAAGTACAAGCCATATTTGATTGGCCAGTTCCTAAGGACGTGGCTTACGTTCGGTCATTTATGGGACTCACTAGATACTAAAGAATATTTATCGAGGGATTTTCCAAAATTGCGTACCCCATTAGGGGTTTATGAGTTTTACATTGTTTCAATGTCGATATTAGTCTATGTGCATATGTATGATTTTAAATGCAGGTTGATGACAAGAAATACCAAACAAAGCAAGCATGACTCAAAAGAGAAGGAAAAATATTAAAGGACAACAACACCAAGGATGGTGTTAATTTTAGGGGGGGAGGACGTAATGTTCCTCCTATATACCCCTAAGCGTTTTGCATTTTTGAATGTTATTGTATGAGGGCTTGTGGGTGAGGAGCTCAAATGCCAAGGCCCCACCAGAAGAAACCTGAAAGTTAGGCGAATCAATTTCCTATGTCATAAACATCAAGACAATGTAACGACGGGCAAGTGGAAAGAAAAAAAAAAGATAGATTAAAGACAAGTATTTAGTCCATCTATAACA
>LPNX011141689.1:446679-472434 GCA_001517045.1 Pseudotsuga menziesii | reverse complement strand
ATAGTCTGTGAAAAATCAGAAAATCAAATGACACAATCTTGCCAACAAATTCTACTTGAGGGACCAGGACTATTGGTTTTAGATGAAGGGCATTTCCCACGCAACAACGACACCAACATACTCCATGCTCTTTCCCAAATACATACGAGGAGACGGGTGTTATTGTCAGGCACCCTCTTTCAGAACAATTTTAAAGAGCTCTTCAATCTTTTGAGGCTGGTAAGGCCTAATATTTTAGATTTGAACTCTTTTCAAGCCTTCTTCAGTCGGTTGATCAGTATCATTACTGCAACTAAGAGGCATCCAAAATTAATGTACAGGGGGCATGTTCAAGATACAGTTGAGAGAATCAGGTTCCCTGTGTTTTCTTTGCTCACAATTCCTCTAAACTTTGTCAGAGTTCCAAGTACAGACTCTATAAGCTTAAAGCTAGCATATGTTCTTAAGATTTCTCATATTTCCAGAGTTGTTATGTTTTCAAATCTAAGAGCATCTCACTGTAGATTTGACCTTCAAATATGTCTTTGCAGATAATCCAGGTAATTTTTTTTTTAAAACAATTTCAAATACCGTCGCTTAAGTGACAGCTGCAAGTATTTTTTTTTTTTTAAATTTCACCAACCGTGGATACAGCGATGGAAAGGCATGCCTATAGCGATGGAAAGGCGTGGCTATAGCGATGTCTTGGATTTACATTTTTAAAAAAACCTTATATGGAGCGTGGCTATAGCGACGAAACGACGTGCCTATAGTGACGAAAAGGCGTGGCTATAGCGACAGAACAACGTTCCTATAGTGACGGAAAGGCGTGGCTATAGCAACAGAAAGGCGTGGCTATAGCGACGTCTTGGATTTGCATTTTTTTTTAAACCTTATACGGAGCGTGGCTATAGCGACGGAAAGGCGTGGCTATAACGACGTCTTGGATTTGCATTTTTTTAAAAACCTTATACAGAGCGTGGCTATAACAATGGAAAGGCATGGCTATAGCAATGGCAAGGCGTGGATACAGAGACAGCCAGGCATGGATATAGCAACGGCTTAGACATCTAACGAAATATAGAACATTGTCGCTCTTGCGACGCAAATTAGGGGTCATCTCAATTGCGACGGAATAGTTTCCACGGAACAAAAAACACTTAGACGTGACAATATCCACGCTTTTCCGTGGATATTGCCACGTTTTTCCGTGGCAAAATTGATCACTTGTACTAGTGAAAGGAGTTGTGTTCCTCATTTGAACACAGACACTCACTTGTGTATAGCGCATAGGAGAGAGAGAGAGACAAACCAACAAGGAGGAGGATCACTTTTTTTGGGTTTTTATCTTATACATCTATATAGAGGAAGTTTTATTGGATTTTGTTCCCCTTAAGAGTTTCCCAGGATAAATTTGTGTATATCTTCTTATTGTGTTTCTTTCGGTGATTCTAAATATGCCATTGTTGTGAATTTGGATTAAACACTAATGATATCTAGCTAAGTATATGAAATATTAACAAATAGTTATATCTTGATATTCAGTTGCTCCAATCTTCTCTTCTCTTGTTATGAGTCGAGCTTCTTCTTATGTGAATTCTTCTCGGAGTTGACTAAAAGAGATCATTTTCCCTATTGCACAAATTCCTTGAATGAATGACTCCCATGATCTTGGGAGGTCATTCAGGGTATTCATCACAATCTCTCATTCTGCTAGATTTTCTTCAATTTCTTCAAGTTGTTCCTTGATTTGAGAAACCCTTGTGAAGTGGGATTGTATAGTCTATGAGTTATGTATCTTCACATTCTTTAGTTGGTTCCTCAATGTCATCTTTGGGTTGATGTTATTTCCTTCAAACATCTTTTTCAAAGCATCAAATACTTCCTTCGGTGTCTTGAATGATGACACATGGGGGATGAGGTGATCCTTAATTGAATCTGGAATGATTCTCTTGGATTTAACCATTTTCTTATTTTGAGTATCCTTAGCCTCATCTCCCTCTAGCTCTGGAACTTCTCGATTAATGTACTAATCCAAATCATTTTCTTCAAGGATCGGGTAGATTATGTACTTCCATGCTCAGAAGTTGTCATCCCCTCCAAGCTTGTCCTCAAGCTAAGTATGTTGATTCATCTTTTCAAATGAGAATCTAAAATGGAAATAGTAAAGATTCAGATCTTACCGATTTGAAGTGTCCAACCTGGTTCTGGAGCTGGCTGACCTAGGTTTTGTGAGAGAAACCCTAATTTTCCAAACTCAGAGTTTAGGAATTCTATTTGGACATAAATATGTGCTTCCTTGAGGTGAGTTTCTCAGCTAGGTATTTTTTTGAAGACTAAGGTGGGAAGACTCTGAAACTTGATGCCCTGGTTTCTGCTAGCACTAGTGACAGGGTAAAAAATGAAACTTCTTCCACCAAAATATTTTCCCTACTGAGGAAAGTTATCATATCCCTCTTTTCTTGATGATCTGTGGAGATAAGAACTTGAACTAGGAAGCCCTGGTTTTTGTTGTTGCATAGTGCCTTCTTTTAGAGAAGCGCTGATAGCATGTTAGTGTTTCTAATCTAATTTACTTGATTAGGATCTTTATCTGAAATAATAACAAGTACATCAAGATGCATATGACAGAACAAATACACAAGACACAAATATTTTAACCGAGGAAACCATAAAGGAGAAAACCCCAAAACATTCCTCAAAATAGTTCAGTCACAAAGATTGTATCATAACATGAACAAACCCAGTAATAAGAAGTCTTATGCAACTATATATCTCTCCTCCTTTTATTTTTCTCTCTACTCATGTGAACTTGAGTGATTTCAAGTGTTTATAAATGAGAGAGGGCGCCTCCCTATTTATACATTTCAATTGGATGACCTAATACATGACTGGCACTAACCTCTTACCCTAATAGGGTCGAATTCTCCTAGAGAGACTCAAAAAATACATTACATGATGTTACACTGGGGACTATTTCCCTAAGTTACATTAATGGAGGTTATATCTCAAAGTCCATACACAATAATGACATCCTGAAGGGAGGAAAACATATCTCTGATGGGGGTACACCAACATACAATGATAATATACATCAAAATATATTTCAAAGTTAAAAATACATCAAAAAGGTATAATCACCACATCAATCATGCTGCAATTTTTCAAATATTTTCTCATCCAAGAACTTAATTAAACTTTTAAGGAAACACAAATAATATAGAATCACAACAATTTATCCTTGAAATTCAAAAATAAGCTATTCATCGCATTAGGGGTATGCCTTACACTATCAAAATCCAAATATACTTTCCATGTCTATAATCATATTGATAAGAATATTAGTTGTTAACTCTCCATCTCTTTTCTCTATATTGCATATAGTTAGTCATTATGCAATTTTATGAGGTATCTTCGCATCTTTGGATTAACTCATTTCAAAGATTGTATACCTAGGAGTCTAGATAACAATTCATTGCAATCCACATTAGCTTCAAGGTGCCAATCCGTAGGGTTGCAACTCGATATTGTCTTGATGATAAAAATTCCTTGAATTCATGGTTAGAGCGTTGGGAAACAAGGATGATAGAACTCAAGAAGTGGAAACACAATGTTTAAGATACTCAACTTTGGAAATAAAGAAACCTTGTCAAATGATTTCAAATGAGAACCAATTCATAAGTATCCACTTCCAAGTAACTACATATTTACCACCTCACATCGCTATGATAATATTCTTATAGATTCTTGGCTCTATTATCTTTATTTTTATTTACACAATCTATAATAGTATATCACATTACTTTAATTTTTTTTTACAATGATGTGGGTATTATATCCATGAATTATTCACTCATAGAAGTAAAAATTCACTTGTATATCCTTGAATGTTAAATCCTTCTTAGCCATTTCAAATCATTCTACATACTAATCATATTCAATCAACAAAGCAAAGGAAACAAACACTTATATTATCAATTTATTTCCCTTTTTACTCCATCTTCCAACATATGCCAAAAACAATTTAAAAATTAGCAACAATACAAAAAAATCACTTGACTACTTATCATACTTAATGTTTAATATATTATTTCAATTAATTTATGTGGTATAATACCTTATCCTACTTTATATTTTAAAATAATTACCTATAATAGCATGATCTCTACTTGAACAATTTAAATTACCTAAGGAAAACCTAGAGAAAGGACCTTAAAGATACCAATGGATGATGAAATGTAAAAATAAACATAAATGGTTAAAAGTGAAGTATGCAACACAAATACCACAATACCACATGTTGTAGGAAAAATTGAAAGTTGTAGAGAGTAATTTGGAATTTTTTCCAAATGAAAAAGTTAAAGTGGAATCTTACAAGTGTTGGTCCTTATTGACTAATCACTCTAAAAACTTTTCTTAAGTAAATTTATTTCAACAATTTTGAACCCCATTTCAACTTAAGAAAACTAGATGGAAGTCCCTCAAGAGATCCACCACAAATTATCTTGAAATCACTAATTTTAAGTGACTCTCATTTAGGTGACTATATCCATTTCCTAATATATTTTTTCCTAAAATTCATTGAAAATAATGAAGTACATATTCATATCCCATAAGAAGTACATTTTATATTTTTTGGATATGTTTGGCATGATAGAGCATAACCTTCTCTCTATTCCAATAGCTCATAATTTAAAACTCACATCAAAATGAGGAAATGAACTTGTGGATACAACCACATGCATACAACTTCCAGGGATTCTCATATTACCCTAAATAAACAATACATTTCATTTTCTATTGTGATCATTTCCATATCTATGCAAAAAACTATGAAGGACATTGGTCTGCAGCAAAAAGAGTTACAAGATACTTGAAGAAAACTCAATACTTTGGACTCAAATATTCTAAGGTAGATGGCTTTAAATTGTTTATATACTCTAATTTAGACTTTGATGGTGACAACGAGAATGGAGTTTCTACTTCAAGCTATATAATGAGTATTGATAATCATATTCCTCTTGGTCACACAAATGATTTGTTCCAACAGATTCCACAATAGAGACAACATATGTGGATATTGCATAAGCAAAAAAGGAGACTATGTGGATCAAGAAGAGACTCTGATATTTGCAAGAGAAATGGGTGAGTTCTACTCCTCTATTGGTTAGAAATAGTTTTGTTATCAAGTTTTCCAATAATCCTATATTTCATTATCAAACTAATCATGTCAACACAAAGTACCATATTATTCAATAACATGTAGAGGCCAAGGCCAATATTTTGAGACAATATTCCACAAGTAAGCGAATTGTAGGCATCTTCACCAAAGTTCCTAGAATATAAAATATTGAAAACTTCATAAATATGTGTGAGAATTGATTCACAGTAGGATCTAGGAGACAATGATAGTGTCACAATTCGATATTGCTCACAAATTATGCTCACATTAGTTGAAAGAGTGAAAATAACATACATAAATGAAGTCAATAACAAATATTGTTATGACTTTAAAACATATCACTATGTCTTGATCAGATATATATTACAATATGATAAAATTGTGAGTCCTTGTACGCCATCTGGATGCATACAAGTGTCAAACCATGAATTGACCCTCAAACCCCCATAGGTGGACCAATCAGCTTCCTAATCATCCCAAACGGTCATGAATGCAAGTGTGAACATGGGTGAGGCATGAAGAGACATAAATGGAGGCATTACAGGTGTGGGTGATCACATGGGTGAGTGGGAGTGGCTCTAGGAGGAAATAAATTCCCAAGGAGTGCCAAAAACCACCACAAACATGCACTACCGCCTAGGGTCAAACATATTACCTGAATATAGGTATGGGAGAGTGCACCAAGGATGATATTTCATCAATGAGGTCACCTGTCAGTCAAAATTATCAAATTGTAGCACCTCAACTTGTCATGTCCCCAATTAAATAATTTCCATATAAGACTATTTGCAAATAATGTTTCACCAACCTACTAGTTCCATAGGTTGAGATGGAGACATAAATTCTGTAATAAGGGGATATGGGACCCAAAATGACATTAGTTTACCATATTCACATTTAAATGGGTCACATTAATGATAAATTCTAATAAAATAGTGTGGCTTGGGTTCAAGAAGACACTTGGAAGCTTGTGAAGACTTTGGGTGACTAGATTCCCCGCACATTTGGCATGATATTCATCCAAATTCGAACACATGGGAAATGTAACATTATTGTATGGTAATGTGGTGTAAAATATAATATAATGAGCCAAGGATGTATAATTTGTAAAGGAGGGAAAATCCCATGGAAGAGGAAGAGACTAGAAGACAAGGTGTTCCACTTGGAAGGAGATTTTATGCACTCTATGACAACAAATGATGGAAGATTCTATGACAAGTATGACAAATTCAGACATGATTTATGAAATATGATAAATATTAAATTTAATGGATAAAAATATCCACCAATATGTCTAATTTGGGAGTTAGAGGCAGCCATTCGAATTGGGGAAAGAATTGGAGCATGAAGAGGAAGACAAGTGTCATGAGAGTTATTAAACCACTAAGATGAGTTGGAGGAAGCTCATGAAGGTAAATTCCACCTTAGGAGGCCTCATGAAGTTTATAAAAGGATTTCATGATGAATGATAATATATTTTTATCATTTTTTCATTGGCCTTGTATTTTTGGAGAGCTTTTGCTTGTCCATTGCATAGTGTGTGCACACTTACCCTGCTAGTGAACCAATTTCAAATGGAGTTGGATTCCTTTCCAAGTTGGTTGATGGAGAGGAAATTCAGACCTCTCATGGGATTTTAATGAATAATTTTTGTTTTCAGGTTGAATTTCCTACATTCGAATTCTCATCTATCTGCCCATTCTCTCATTCCTTCTTCTCCATTTCCCCACACTCACAATTGATGGCACACTTGTTGGAGTGATTCATGCGCCTTGCTGAGGATGGTTGATGAAAAATATTTATTTTATTATGTATGGGTCTGTAATATCATCTCCATATTCTCTCTAAGTCGAAATATCAGAAATACATGTGTGAAAGGCTCGCAGTCCCCGTGCTCTTGAATAACTAGTTTTCATGGATCTGGCTTCAATATTGAAGTAGTTTTATATCATATTTGTATGAAGAAATTTTGTATGATTTTTATGATGATGGGGAATTAATATATTATGTATTTATTTGTAATATTATTTCCACATTCTCTGCAATTTTAAATATCATATATACATGTATGAAAAGCTTGCATATTAATGCCCTTGTATCACTAGTCTTCATGGATTTGGATTCAATGTTGAAGTAGTTTTATATAAGATTTTTATGAGGAATATTATGTGGTTTGTATGATATTTTTAAATCCATATATGATTTATTACTCTGTAATTTAATTTCCATATCCTCTATGGGTCGAAATCCAAGAAACTCGTGTAAAAATCTTGCATTCCCATGCCATTGAATCACTAGTTTCCATGACTTTGGATTCAATCTTGAAGGAGTATTGTATCAGATTTGTGGGAAGGTTTTAATTTTATTTTTATTCTGTTTAGGAATACATTTTTATTCCATATATTACCACCATGTTTCATATTAGCCTCAGAACCATATATTCTACCTTTCCTATGTCAAGTCTAGCTAGTAATGCAAATTTCCCTTATGCAATTTCTATGAAAGTTATCCTACAAATGTTGCAAATCATAATCCACTTGAAGAAATTAATAAACATGATTAATGGTATTAATTTATGTCTGATACTGATTCCCATACTCTTTTCTTAATTTTTGGAGGGTCGTACTTGATTTGGAGAGCTAATTTGACCATCACCCTTGGGGGGATTTGAACACAATTTCCTAGTAATTTTTGTCCTTTCGTCAATATCCCCAAAAAAGTTTGCATAGGTAAAATTCTGAAAAAAATTGTACATATATCATATTGGGATGTTATAAGACTCACCATACCATATCCTTTAAAATTTGGGACCATTCGATGAAAGTTGGAACCCTCTAGACTCATGATTAGTTAAGCTCAAATTTTTCTCAATTTGTTCATTTCTCCAAATTTACAAAAAAGGGACATTACACAAATCAAGGCCATCTATATGCATACAAGTGTCATACCATGATTTTACCCTCAAACCCCCCTAGGTGGACCAATCAACTTCCTAATCATCCCAAACAATCACAAATGCAAGTGTGAACAAGGGTGAGGCATGCTAAGACATAAATGGAGGAATTATAGGTGTGGGTGAGCACATGGGTGTGTGGGAGTGGCTCTAGGAGGAAATAAATTCCCAAGGAAGGTGAAAACCCACCACAAACATGCACTAGCACCTAGTGTCAAACATATTCCTTAAATCTAGGGATGGGGGAGCACACCAAGGCTGATATGTCATTAATGAGGGTTCCTATTAGTTATAATGATCAACTAGGAGCAACTAAAATATTTTAATGATCAACCAAGAGTGCCTCAACTATCAGTAAATGATCAATATCCCTAAGTCTAGATCATAGAACATTGCATGGGTGTAAATAAAATGTGTCTAAGGTATATGATCATGGTACTAAGGTGGATTATTTATATAACATCACCCCTTAAGCCTAAATTAGTAAAACTTAACCAAAATATCATGGAGGCCTTCGCAACTAAGGATCAAGTCACCTTATAGAAGAAAAAAATTTATTTGCCCATAAAAACAAGGTAAGGAGGAAAACCAAATGGAGCCAAAAATCTGAAAGTGAATGTTAGACATCACCATGTATCACCCACTCCAAGAATGGATCTCATATAGGTGAATGTATTCTCTGTGAAGATCTGGGTGAAAATATCAGCAATTTTCTCTGCATATGGGCAATACTGCAAGGCTATCACCTGATCATGCACCAATCTCTGGATGTAATGCATGTGTATCTCAATGTGTTTGGTCCTCTGTCTCTACACTGGATCAGTGGAAATATTGATTCAAATTTTATTGTCACACCAAATTACTGTGGGTGAATCAAATGCAACTACAAGTTCCGAAAGAATACCTTGCAACCACACACATTGTGTAGTTGCATTCATTGCTCCTCTGTACTCAACCTTATCTGAAGATAGGTATATGGTGTGTTGTTTCTGACTTGAAAAGAATATGGGACCATGTGCAATAATGAATACATAACCTCAGTGTACTTCATGTCATTGGAATCTCCAACCCAATCAGAATCAGAAAATCCAACTAGTTCTAGTGGAGAACCAACAACATAGTATACCTCGAAGTGTCTGGTTCCTT
Source organism: Pseudotsuga menziesii (assembly GCA_001517045.1). Classification (NCBI taxonomy): domain Eukaryota; kingdom Viridiplantae; phylum Streptophyta; class Pinopsida; order Pinales; family Pinaceae; genus Pseudotsuga; species Pseudotsuga menziesii. Next base: position 463,174 of record LPNX011141689.1, on the reverse strand, counting down.
GCACATAGTGCAGGACCCTCTTGGCTTCCTTCCAATGGATATCATGAGGATTCTTCATATATATTTCTACAACACCTACTACATATTTCAAATCTAGTCGATATTTTGTAAGATACAGTAGACTGCCGACTAGTTTTCTGTACAACGAGTTGTCCACCAATGGAGACTCACCAAATTCACCTAGTTTTATACCTAAAAGGAATGGGAACTTGGATTCCTTAAATTCATACATTTTAAACTTTAATAACAGTTCTTCAGTGTAATTTTTTTGGATTACCTTTATCCCTACTTCATATTTCTCAATTTCCAATCCAAGATATTGCTTCAACAATCCAAAATCAGACATGGAAAATTCACTGTGTAAAGAAGACTTAATCGATCCAATTTATTTATTGCAGCTACCTGTAATCAAAATATAATAAACATACAGCACTATTACCCACAATAAGTCACCAACATTCTGAATATACACATTAGGATCATATTTACATCTTTCAAATTCAAGCGAGAGCAGAAAATTGCCTGTCTTGGCATACCAAGACCTAGGGGATTGCTAGAGGCCATAGAGAGAATTCTTTAACCTGAATACAAGTGAAGGATCCTAAATAAAAACTTTATGTCACTGCATATATATATCCTCTTTAATTTCACCATAAATAAATTCACTCTTCACATCCATGTGGTGAGCCTCCCAGCGCTTAGATGCAGTAATGGCTAAAATTAGCCTGATAGAGTCCATCTTTGCAACCGGTGCAAATGTATCTATATAGAACACTCCTTGTAATTGAGATAAAAATTTGGAAACTAACCTGACCTTATATTTGATACATGAACCATCAGCAACCACTTTGGTCCTATGGACCCACTTGCATTGCACTAGTTTCCTCTTGAAGGGAAAGGGAACCAATTCCCAAGTCTCATTTTCCTGTAATGAGTTGAACTCTTCTTGCATGGTTGTTTTCCATATTGGGTCAAGTGATGATTCCTTATATGTTTGAGGATCATATCCAACCATCATGAATAATTTTTCAGTAATATTGACTTCACATGCAAAGAAAGCAGTGTGAAATTGAGATCTAGTCTTTCTAGGATCTAGTGAATTACCAGCTATATTTCTAGCAGTTTAAGAGTTTTCTCAATCCATTTGGGTTGAATGGGTGAGTTATTATATGAATGTATGTCATAATAATATTAATAAATGTCATAATCATAAAAATAATAAATATATTCAGCGCTTACATTATCATGGAGTGGAGGATGTGAGCATTCTCCGTGAGCTAGTTCGACCTCCTGCATGAGCTCATCTTCGAACTGTACACTACTTTGTATGAATGTATTCTGAGATGATGGATCAAAGATATTGTAACCCTTTTCATATTCAGTATATCCAACCATTATGGACTCCTTTATTTGAGGTTGCAAGGCGTTTCTTTTCTCTGGAGGAATCCTAGCCGAGGCCTTTGAGCCAAAGACCCTGAAATGCAGAACACTTGGCTTGGGACCAAACCAAGCCTCATATGGTGTTTTTCCGTCCAAATATTTGTGAGGATATATATTTTGGATGTATTCAGCACATTTATGGCTTCAACCAATATCTTAGGATTCAAATCCTTTGATTCAATCATACAAGTTGGCATTTCCTTGAGAGCCTTGTTCTTGCGCTCTGCAACACCATTTTGTTGTGGAGTGTAGGGCACCGAGTTATGCATATGGATGCCACATTCTTCACAAAGTTGCTGAAATCTCTTACTCACATACTCCTTTCCATTTTCAGTCCTAAGGACCTTGATCTTGTTCCCACATGCATTCTCAACCAAGGATTTCCAAACTTTAAGAGTCTCAAAGACTTTATATTTTAGTTTGAGGAAATACATAGGAATACCTTGAGAAATCATGTATGAAAGTAAAAAAAAACATTGATACCCCATGAGAAGGTGTGGGAAGAGGCCCAATAAGATATGAATGCACAAAATCAAGCACTTGGACAACTCTCCTTGCTTTTCCTTTCTCATAGATGTGCTCTGCATGCTTACCCACTACACATCCTTTGCATGTGCCACTTGAGAAATTGATAGAAGGAAGCCCTTCCACCATGCCTTCTTTTCTCAATGCCTGGAGGTACCTATAGTTGATATAGCCATATCTATCATTCCACAACCTACTTGTATCATTGGCATATGAAAAAAGCACATTCCCTCTAGAGTAGGGAAGGAAATGGGAGAGTTTGTACATTCTTGCATGATGATCAACAAACCCTGATGCCACCACCTTGTTTGTAGAGATTTATGCTATCTCCACTGTGTCTGGAGTAAATTTTACTCTCTTGGCTTCACGAGTGTGAGTCATTTGGTATAATGAGAGTAGGTTCGATTCCAAATCAGCTACAAACAAAACATTATTGAATTACCCATCATCAAGATCGATCCTACCAATCCCTTTGGCTTATATCTATGAATAATCACCCATTCTAACAGTTGGACCACTGTCAGAATACATGGACGAGAAGAAGTATTCTATAGAGGCCATATACCTAGAATATCCTGAATCTATTATGAAGGAATAAGGGTCTAGAGAACCATCAACCAATGCATGGCACCTTTCCTTGTTGTCTAAGCCTGAACCACAATCTTTCTTCATTGCGCCCTCAGGTAGTGGAATGTTGTTCTTATCAAGCAGTTGCTCCATCAGGTCTATGGTATTCTTCATGCATGCACTCTCTGTATTCCACCCTGTGTGACAATAGGTTCATTTGGTCTTCTCTTGATTCTTCTTTCCCTTTTCCTTTCTAGGATTCGAACCCCCATCTGAAGATTTGGGTTTGTCCAGCTTCTTCTTGTCTTGTTGCATTGAATCATTAACCTTCTTCTTGCCTTTGGCCGGATTCAAAACTTCTGTAGAAAGGGCCTAATCCTTACTGGTTTTGATGGTTCCCATTTACAATAGATTATCTTTCAGTGATAGCTAGTTAACTCAATGCAACTAAGTGTGGTAGGTGGGAAATTAGCCTTGCAAATCTTGTGCTAGCTAACTGATTATGAACTAACTGAAAGTAACTAGGGGCTAACTAAGACTGACTAGTACTAACTCCAACTAACTGAAGTAGGTTGGTTCCAGGAATCCCAGTGGCTCCTAAAATGTAGGGATTGGTCTAGGAGTCACCCAAACTGATGCATGCACATGCAGTAAGTGGTAGTTAACCTCTAGTAGCATTCCCCATAATATAGTGACTGGTACATGTGGCCCCATTATACCAAGTGGACCCAATTGTACTAGTGGACCCAATTAATTAATTAAGGTTCCTAAGTTAAGTTGAATTAATCTAATAGAAATTTGACCAAGGGAGGATTAATAATCTTGACACCCCCCCTGAATCCTAACTTGGAAAACTATGAACCCTGGTAACAAGACCATAGGTCACCCAAATACAATCTAAAATATAGTAAAAAATGTTGCTTATTACAACTGAGGAAATAGGGGAAAACCTCATGGGAACCCCCCCCCCTCCAAATAAGCAGAAATACAAATTTTGAAAAAACTTGTGAAACTTTTTTCTGCTATTTGCATCACTATGCAGTATCTTGGTTATTTTGTGCAGGTGAACCTCTGAATCCAAACAAATTATTATTTCTAGACGAATCTTCCTCTTTGGAATAAGAACAATGTACTCAACTAAATCAAAAATATAAACAGCTGCACATTGAAAACTAGACCCATGTAGAGCAGCTGAAATCAACTAATGAGAGAGAAAAATTTCTTGATAATTCAAACCATGTGAGGAACACCCAAGAACCTGATATATTTAAGCCTTGAACAACAAACCATGAGTGGAAAAATCAGCCCCAAGTGTTAGGAGAAAGTGTCCAGGTGGATGCAGAATGTCTTCCTCTTTACTATTTCTGTGATGGGATGAGAATGTGACCAAAGGTAGAGAAGCCCTGGGACGGTGGAGAGTGAATGCTTGAGCTCCATAATATGATATAGATTCATAAATAACCAATAATTCACAAAATATGATATCATAAAACTCATAAGAGAGAACTAACATTGAATCCTCAACAACAAAATTGAAGGAGACTTGCGGTGCTTGATTTGTCACACCAAAATTGATGAAACCAGTTATAAGCAATACTGAAAACTCTTCAATATTAAAAATTTAATCACATATTATCAGATCAGAAAATAAATCAGACCCAAATATATCCATATCAATCCAAAACTTTGCTCCACCGAGATGGTAGATGCACAATTTTCTCCTTCTTCAAAATTCTGATTTTTGGTGCATGCAATCCTGTAGGAATTTACTGGAAGCTCTATATTAATGAGAGTGAATGGATCACTCTTATAATATGATATTATTTCCAGAATATCAATGGTATTACTTATATACACACCAAAAACATCATTATAGATAGATAAATCAAATTCCTCTATTGTTTATGAAACAGTCGCTGGTAAACTAAGCACAAAATTTAAAGAATCACTGGAGAAGTTTTGCAAATAATAGGAGTGTTTTTCTTCACAAACAGATATTCAAATGTCTTGTTCTAGATAATCCATTTGAGGAGGTGATATATCAGCGACCTCATACACTTCTGGAGCAGTAGGAGAATGATTCACTTCAAGGAGACTTTATTCCATTCGAATTGACTGTAGGGAAAAATTTGCTTCTTCTTCATCTTCAACAATTTACTTTTCTGTAGGAGAGGGCATGAAATCATCATGCTGAATTTTATCTAAACCTCTCTTAACATATGGTATTTTAGAGTCATATCCCATATGAATGTTAGGTCCTCCTGATAGAGGGAAGGTGATGAAGGATTCCCTGGAAGAAACCATGTGGTTGGATGCTCCAGAATCTATCACATAAGCCTTCGACGGAGAGAGGCTTGCATGCAAGCATATCTCATCTTCTTCAGTCTACTCTTCATCATCTAACATTACTGATCTTTGTGGAAGGGAAATATTGTTCTATACACATAGACATTTCATCTGGTCGAGGGTATTTTTCATGCACGAGTCTTCTAGATGAAAACCCCTCATACAGTAGGGAAAGCTTTTCTTTTTCTTCTTAGAGCCAGGGGCTCCTTCGGAAGTTTGTTGATTCTGTTTAGGATTTGAATCAGCTGCTTTTGGCTCCTTGTTCTTTGATTTCCCCTTTTCTTGCACTTTGGAAAAGTCAATAACTAGGAGAGCTTGATCTTTGGAGGTCTTGATGACTCCCATTCAAATCAACTTGTCTTGCTCCTTGATTAAGGACTCAGAAAAAGAATCTAATGAAGGAATTTTCCAATCAGGAAAGCTTTCCTGCTTGGAATGAAAGATGGAAAAAAATACAGAATACGCAAAGCCTAGTTTTCTGAGTATGGAAAGGACATTCTGCTCATCCTTCCGCTCTATTTCGCACTGTCTACATTGAAGTACTAGAGACTTGAATTTATTAAAGAATTTATCAATAGTCTCGAAACTGTTGGGATGTAAAGATACCAGCTCATTCTCCAAAATGTGTCCCTGAAGCTCATCTTGTTTGTTAAACAAGGTATCAAGATTATCCTAGGATTCCCTGGGTGTCTCCAAACATTCAAGGTAGAAGAGGAGATCTATGGATATATGAGTGCATAATTATCTGAATGCTTCATCACACCGGTTCAAAAACTTGTTATTTTCAATTGGATGATGAGGCTCTCCCTCCCTTCCTTTTATTATCCCGAGGTAGCCATTATTTTGCAAGTCCAGCTCCATATCAATCCTCCAATCAATATAATTGCAAGTTGTAAGGATCTGAGGTGTAGGATATTTAGAACTCATAATTGCACCGGCTGAAAGATTGCAAATACTTCACACAAGATACGTAGCACCTTTCAATTGTTACTACAAAACACTAAAACATGTGAGATTTTAGAATCATGCTTTTCCTCTCGACATGAACATATTTTCAGGGTCCATCACACCCTCTCTGCTGCTCTATATAAATCCATATCTAGCAAATCATCATAGGGGAATTCTGTGGAAACCCAGCTGCTTCTGATGTTCGATGGGGAGAAACAAGCATGAAACCTGCCTGAGAAGGCTATGATACAATATTAGAATTTGAATGCCATTTATATCTTCAAGCAGATGATTCTAATAATGTTTGCAGAAAATGGAGAATGAAGATGCAAACTGAACAAAACAAACCACACAAGAAACGGACAAGTATTGGTCAGGAATTTATAGTATCTTTCACAATAATAAAATCCAGTGTTACAATAGTTTACATAGGAAAATAATTTGATTGCATTAGGTAGCAATTCAAATCTGTCCACTGGATTTGAATGTATCTAACTGGCCATCTAACTCATGGTGTCTCAATCAATATTGGAGTCCAATATATCAACTCATAGATGTCCAACAACTGAATCAATCAGTGATAGCTACTTAACTCAATGTAACTGAGTGTGTTAGGTGGGCTAAGGTGCCTACTCCACATGCAGCCATGCATTAGCCATGCAAATATTGTGCTAGATAACTGATTGTGAACTAACTGAAAGTAGCTGGGGGATAAGTAAGATTGACTGGTACTAAATCCAACTAACTGAAGTAGGTTGGTGTTGAGACTCCCAGTGTCTCCTAAAATGTAGGGATTAGTCTAGGAGATTCCCAAACTAATGCATGCACATGCAATAAGTGGCAGTTAACATCTAGCAGTGTTCCCCACACTCTAGTCACTAGTACATGTGGCCCCATTAGGCCAACTGGACCCAAATGTACTAGTGGAACCAATTAATTAATTAAGGTTCCTGAGTTAGGGTGAATTAATCTAATAGACATCTGACCAAGGGAGGATTAATAATCCTAACAATTTCAACTAAATCACTTGAATGATTTCAACTTGGTAAAGAAGTCATGGATTGTTTCAAAATGAGCTCGACTCAATGAGATTAGCTCATTTTCGAGCTGGTGACCTCTCATCTCATCAATATTCCCAAATAATGCCTCAAGATTGAGACATACATCACTAGGATTTGAAATACTATCTACATGGAAGAGTAAGTCTCTTGAAATGCTGATACAAATCATTCCAAGTGCTTCATCAATCTTGTTGAAGAAATTTGATTTGTCCACAACATATTTTGGTTCGACCTCAATCCCCATGGTGACCCTGTATAGGCCTTTTGACCTCAGCTGGATCAACATTTTATTCTTCCATTCAAAATAGTTGAATGGGGTCAGCAATATATGGGTCTCCTCCATTTCTACTTGCACTCTTGGTAACAAACTGTTGAATGTACCCGCAATGCAAACACTCGAATCTATCTCAAACAACAAATCAAAGACTCTAGATTTTATTTGCAGCTCCAAAGAGGTATGATACCATGTGAGAATTGATTCACATTAGGATCCAAGTATATTGTCACAATTCGATATTGCTCACAAATTAGCAGAAAGAGAGAAAATAACATACACAAATGAAGTCAATAACATATATTATTTTGCTTTTCCAACATGTAACTATGTTTAGATCATATATATATTACAATAGGTAAAAATTGTGAGGCCTTGGAGGCCATGTGGATGCATACAAGTGTCAGACCATGATTTGACCCTCAAACCCCCCTAGGTGGACCAATCATCTTACTAATAATCCCAAACGGTCATGAATGCAAGTGTGAACATGGGTGAGGAATGCTGAGACATAAATGGAGGAATTATAGGCATGGGTGAGCACATGGTTGAGTGGGATTGGCTCTAGGAGGCAATAAATTCCCAAGGAAGGCCAAAAACCACCACAGACATGCACTAGCACCTAGGGTCAAACATATTCCCTGAATCTATGGATGGGGGAGCACACCAATGATGATTTTTCATCAATGAGAGCTTCTCTCAATCATAATGATCAACTGGGAGTGTCTCAACTGTCTGAATGATCAACCAGGAGTGCCTCAACAATCAGTAAATGATCAATATCCTTAAGTCTATACCATAGAACATTGCATGGAAGAAAATGAAATGTGCCTAAGGTATATGATCATGGTACTAAGGAGTATTATTGCTCTAAAAATATGCTTGGACTCACAAACACCCACTTAAATTAAGTGGGGAATGTTGGAAACCTAATCCATGGGGATTATGGTTCCTTTAGTAATAATGTAAATATATAGATTTATTTTTAGTTACTAAGTTGAAGAGTCACATACCTTTGGAATTTGAAGGACAAAGGACACTTCTCCATGTATAAATAAGACAATCATACTCAAGGAATAATCAATCCAACTTGTAGAGTTTCTCAATCCTATCAATAACCATTTTCTATATTAAAATTTTTAGGATGCCTTCCTTTTTATAAACATTTCTCTAATGCTAAAGTGATGAATAATGCTAAATGATATTAATATTTTTACTTAATCAAAATATATGAAGCATTTAATATTATGAATAAAGTCGACGTAAAATGAATATCAGAATGACAATGATATTGTCTAAATGGAAGAATATAAAAACAACACACATCACAACAAACAAATGTCAATGATTATATTAACCCAAAAATAAGACACAAGTTACCAACTTGGAGAGTTTTTCGAACGTGTCAATAATCATTTTTCCTATTAAAACTATTAGGATGTCTTTATTTATATAAAAAATTCTCTAATAATAAAATGACATCAATATATAAATTATTTAATAAAATTATATTAATATATTGACATAATCAAAATATATAAATTATTTATAAGTATGAAGAAATTCTTCCTAAAATGAATATCACAATGGGAAATATTTTTTCTAAATGAAATCTTAAATAACAAGAACTCATACTACAACAAAAAAAAGTCTCGGTTACAATCATATTATCCCAAAAATTGTTCTTTTCATTTATTCATAATATGACATAAGATTAAATTTAATACAACGATTATCAAATATTAAATATTGTTAGCCCTAGTAGAACTATGTGATTATTCCCTCAACATTCATTATTGAGATAGCTTTGTTAAATTCTATGAAGTATAGGATCATCATCCTACATGACTTCAAATGGAAGAGAATGGTGCAAAAGAGAGTGAAGAATTTTGTATAGACTATTCAATTAATCATGAAAAAATTGCACACACATGGGAAAAAATTGGAATAATATGGAATACATTGGTTGTACATATAGGATAATTCAAATTCCTAAGATAGGATTTGAATCTACCAACCTGGACTGACCCTGGAGCTAACTCAGTGTGGGAAAATCGTCACTCGAGCTCACTAATGCGACTTCGGACAACTAACTTAGTTTGCAATTAGTTAACTGACGAGGGTAGGTGAGAAAATGCACCCACACTCCCTTAAATTATGCAAACTTGCACTAGACTAACTGTTTGTGATCTAACTAATAGTAACAGGAGAATGAATGAACATGGCACTTAGAGTGGGTTCATAAATTATAGGGATTGGTCCCTAGGGCTCCTAAACTCATGCAATTAGGTGCAATAAGTGGCATATATCCCCTAGGTGTGTCCCACATGCAATAATGGACTGATGAAGACCTACTAATCTAGGTAAAATGGGATATGTGGCCAAAAGTTGTCAAAGGGAGGATTATTGATCCTAAAACCCCCCTTTAATCCTAACTTTAGACAATCATGGGCCCTAGAAACTAAGGCCAATGGTCACCCTTTACATTTATTCATCCATGTAAATTGAGGAAAAAGGAAAAACCGCATGGGGAAAATCCTTCCTCCAAAAATGGAAATGAAAGGAAAACCAAAAAATGCTCTCTAAAATAAATTATTATGTCTGGAGGAATCTTCCGACTTGGAAGACAAGGAATATGCTCAACTTGATCAGGAACATAGAAAAATGCAAGATGGATTATGTCTGGAGGAATTTTCCTCTCTAGAAGAACATGAATCTGCTCAACTAACGTACAATAATGAGAGATAAAAGGTTTTAGAGAATTCTAACCATGTAAGTAAACTCAAGCAACTCATATTTTGAATGCTTGAACATTGAACCATGTCAGGTAAAATATTCTCCAGATGTGAGGAGAAAGTATCTAGGCGAATGCATGATGTCTCCAAATTCATTATCATAAGAAAGTGTGCATGTGATCGTGTAGGAAGGAGTAGGAGGCCTAGGACCATGGAGAGCGAATTCTTGAGATCCATACTCTGATATAGCTTCCAAAATATCCAATTAACCACTATCTAGCACATTAGTAAACTCATGAGAAGAAACTGATATATAATCCCCAACAACAGAAATTTTTAAAGAAGACTTGAGGTGCTTGATTTTTTACACCAAAATTGATGAGAACAACTACAAGCATGAATGGAGGCTCTTGAAACTTGAAAGTTGAAACAATTAAGGTATTATTAGATCCAAGAATAAGGAACAAAGGTTCCAAGTGTGCTACTGAGATTCCATATGCACTATGTTCTCCTTATTCAAAAAATCTCTGAGTATTGGTGCAAGAAATCATGTAGGAATTTGTTGGAAGCACTAGATCAATGAGGTTGAATGGATCACTCCTAAAATATGATATTTTTTCCAAAACATCCAAAGTATAAGTTTTCTACACACCTATGACAAGATTATAGAGGGAGGAATAAAATTAATCTTCAGCTATTTGAGCTTTCACTGGAAAAATTTGCACACAATTTAGAATAGAAGTGTGGGAATATAATAAACCCAATTTATAACTTAGGATAAAATATTCAATAATTTTTTATTAATTTCCTACCCACTAGCCTAGATAGTTTTCATCCACTTGCACCACATAGTTAACACTTTCCATATACACCTCAAGAACCCTTAAATCCTCATTCTGGGTTGATCATGTCCACTTTATTGACTACCAGAAGTAGTAACTGTGCTTTCCTGTAGATCCTCCCTTATTTTGATTTTATCCAACTTTTCTATGGATAAGGTAAAGCTAATCAATTAGTAAAATGTTATCTTTTGTTTCCAACCCATCCTCCATAATTTTCTCCCCATTTTCCAGGATTAGCATGTTTTTCCATCACTCTTAACAACTCACTCATGTTTTTTTCTAATTCGTGAGGTCCCTGACTAATTTCGAAAGTGCTTTATCCACCTATGGAGGTTTATCATATTTAGTAAGTCTATCATTCTGAGCTTGATGAGTTGTCTCAAGTATAACTCAATTTCACCTATGAGGGACGCATTATTTATGTAAACTATTATTCATAATTATTCAATGGAAGGATACACTCAAATATTCATCTCTTCATTGATGTGATTCAGTCTCTTTTCTTCTCTCTATTTTTCCTGTGTATGCTTGTGAGAATTATCTTAGTAGAAATATCTATTTCCAGTGCTTCTTCTTAGCATATTTTCTCATATAATTGGAGATTTTATTTTGACATGGTATCATAGGGAATTTTTTCTCAAGTTCTACATATTTGAGGAGCGCATCCAGTCTCCTATCCCTCTCTGAAGAAGAGCTTGATTTAAGCTTACAAGATTTTCTCCTAGTTTTATTTTTTGTAGGTTGCAGAGAGTTTATTCTTAAGCACATCAACTCAAAACTATGGATTCTCCTTCATATATGATCCTGAATCCCTTCAACTATCATGAATGGAAATCCAAAATTGGCATTCTATTGTGCAGTAAGGGACTATACAGAGTTACTCTAGCTTTGGAAAATGAGACCAATGTTGTGATTGAGAAAGCTAAGTGGCATAATATGTTGCATGAAGCCTATGGATTGATTTTCCTCTCTATTTCTACTGATCTACTCTTTCATATAGATTTTTTTACCACTCCAAACCAAGTATGGACCTAAATTGAGTCTCTCTTTGGGGTTCAAGATGAGTTAAGAGCGTATCAGTTGGAGACTGAGTTATTCTCAATGAGTCCAATTAGTTTTGATTCTATTGAGGGTTTCTTCCCAAATTCAAGTCACTTTTTCTAATTCTAAAAAATTGTGGGATTGAGAAGAAAGATGATCAATTAATCCTTTCCATTCTTTCAAAATTGGGTCCTGAATACTTAGTTTTTGTGTCTACTTTTCATGCTACTAGGCTTGTTGTTTCTAATTAGAAAATTCCTTCTTTGTGTACTTTATTTGATTCACTAACAAAGGAACAAGAAAAATTGGTCCAAATGGGTGCTCTTAAAAATTCCAAGAGAAAGGATCATGCTATCATGGTTCAAGGAAGCAAGAATACCAAATATAAAGAAAAAAAAAATTGAAAGAGAATAAGCCAAAGTTAGAAATTGAAGATGAAAGTTCGAAGCCTACAGATGAAAATTTAGAGAAGAAGGTTGAGAAGAAAGGGAGAACATACAAGTATTTTTATTGAAGCAAGGTATTTAATCCAGAGAATAAATTTTTCAAGAAGAATATGGACATCATGCTCAGCTTCTTAAGAAGCACAACATCGAAGTTCCAGATGAGCTAGAGAAGATTGTTGATTGTTTAGAACACTGTCATAGTGCACAATTCCAAGATGATATAAACTATGCCTTGAGTTCCAAAGTAAAATAATTTCCTAATGTCTCTGATATAGATTCATTTTATGATATATCATAATAATAAACATCAGAACCTTTCTTTGATAATCCACCTATCAATCTCCTAAACTCATCTCTCAATAATTGTGATTTTCCACTAGATATTGACTTGTCTTTAAGCAACTCTTCCTCACTCCATAATTATGATTTAGAAGAATATTTACAATATGATATACATGAAATGAAATTATTCATACCACCATCCATACCATCTACCATACCTCTGAATAATCCTAAGACTATACAAATCCCAAGTTCACTAGTTGATTCCTCATTGGTCTCTTATGCAATGTTACTTATATTACATGGTTTGAAGTATTTCCTATATTTCAGTAGTTGGTTATCCATGAACTTAGTCATATTTGGACTGATATTACACATGTTTTGATATGTTATAAACACTTATGGTTCATATCTCAAGTCCATTTATCAGTTATATTTTTACACTCGTCTGTTTTCCCCAGTTGCTCATAGTTTTCCTAGTCTAGCCCTTTATCCTCATGGAGTCATTGAATCCTTTGTCTTTGTTGTTCCATATGATAATTTTTATGATATATCATATTTTTATAAGCCTCATATCAGATATGAGAAGGTGATACATCATATTGAAAGAATGACATGTGATCCACATCACAATTTTGTAGTTATTTAGGGAATTGAGTGTGTAACAAATTGTCTTAATTTTTGTACTCTTTGGGAAGGAGTATGCACATATCTATTTTCCATTTCATATTTTGTTTGTAGATCATAATTTTTTATCAGAAATAATCATTCAAATAATTCTCCTACTTCATCAGTTGATCAGATACCAGGAGTCTCTCAATTTCTTTCTTGTAGATTCTACACTCTAGTGCATGATCATGGAGTTCATGATTTCTTCATTAAGTCTTTCACCAAGAAGTAGTTCATTCAAGTGAAAATAAAGATATTTTGAATACATATTGCCCAATTTTTTTTCCTTGTACTTTCTTGAGGGAGGATTTTCCCCATGTGTTTTTGCCTCTTTCCTCACTTTTATGGACATGAATAATTGTAAAGGGTGACCATATACTTGTTGTTGGGACTTATATACACCTATATATCATCATAAAGTCAGAATTAAAAGGGGGTGTGGGGATATAATAATCTCACATCATAAGTTAGGATAAAATATTTAATCAATTTTGATTAATTTCCTACCCACTAGCCTAGATAGTTGGCATCCACTTACACCACATAGTAAACACTTTCCATATACACCTCAGTAATGCTTTAATCCAGATTCTGGATTGATCCTGTCCACTTTATTAATTTCCAGAATTAGTAACTGCGCTTTCCTGCAAATTATGCCTTATTCTACTTTTATCCATCTTTTATGTGGATAAGATAAAGCTAGTCAACTATAAAATTGATATCTTTTGTTGCCAACCCATCCTCCATGATTTTCTCTCCATTCTCCAAGATTAACATGCTTTTCCATCACTCTTGACATCTCACTCATGATTTTTCTAATTCATGAGGTCCTTGGCTGATTTGGGAAGTTCTTTAGCCACCTATGGAGGTTTATCATATTTAGTAAGTATATCTTTATGAGCTTGATGAGTTGTCTCCAATACAACTCGATTTTACCTATGAGAGATGTACTATTTATGTACACTATTATTCATCATTATTCAATGGAAGGATACGCTCCAATATTCATCTCTTGATTCATGTGATTCAGTCTCTTTTCTTCTCTCTATTTTTCCTATGCATGCTTGTGAGAATTATCTTAGTAGAAAGATCTATTTCCAGTGTTGCTTCTTAGCATCTTTCCTCATAGAATTGGAGTTGTTATTTATACAAGAAGAATCACTAGAGAATGAATGAGTGGGATGGAAGGAGAGATTTTCTTCAACAATGTGTTGGAATAATCAAAACCCATCCCAAGACTTAGGATAAAGTAATTAATCATTTTTATTAATTTCCTTGGTCCTACACTATCTAGTTTGCACCCAATTCCATTGATGAGGTCAAACTTACCCAAAATTCATCCTGGAATGAATTAGAAAGAACTTGGATAAGATTCTGACAACTCTGCAGTATTCCCAGATTGGAAAGTATGCACTTTTTCTTTTTCAGGAGTTTCCATATTTTCTGCAGTTTTAAGGTAAAAGCTAAAGCTAGTTTTAAGGTAGGCTACCTTGTTTTTTGAACCATCTCACCTCACTTATTTTCCTCATCTAAAATCATGATAAATTCCACTTGTGATATTTACCTACTCATTCATCAAATTCGTGAGCGTCTTGACTGGTTTGGAAAGTGATTTATGCACCTATGGGGGATTTTGACAGGTTTAGTAAGCCTGCTTTTGTATTGATTCGAATAGCATATTTGAGATTTAGAATCCTTGGAGTATATACATTATCATAAGCCTATATATATTTAATGATGGCTTATTTAAATAAATATCAACAATAGTTTGTGTATTATCACACATTCAGTCTCCTTCTTGAGTGTTTCTTGCATATTTTCAAGCAATTTTGTGTGTTCAATTGTTCTAAACTTGGGATTAATTTTCACATGGTATTAGAGTCTTATTTGATATGTTTTTATCCTCTTATAATTTCTTTTACAGGGTCCACATCACTCACTGGGAGAAAATTCTGTCTATTCAAGGGCGTTGTTTAAGAATGGATCAATCTCAACAAATCATCTTGACTCCATTCAACTATTTCGAATGGAAGGAAATGATGGAGATTCTGATAAGGAATAAATACCTCTATAGATTTACCATGTAAATTGAAGCTAAGCCTAATGTAGTAGTAGAGAATATCAAATGGAATAATAGGAGAGATGAGGCATATGGTCTCTTATGTCTCAGCATTCCCAGAGACCTTCTATTTCATCTTTATGGTCTTGTTGTTGTTGCAACCCCTACCCCAATTGTTTTATAATTTTAGGGCCCCTTCTTAGATTTTTAGCTTTGATATTTCTCAGACTACTTTCTCTCCTTAAAAAATTACTTTCCATGACTTAGTGTTTATTCTGGACAAGTGTGAAAAAGGTTTTTCTTTGAGTTAAACTCACTTTTTCCTGGTGTGTCGGAAGAATTTTTCGATTTGAGCCGACACAACAGAGGGTTTCAGATGTTCCATCCAATATTTTCTAGTTGGTTTTACTCTACCTTTTTGTCGAAAAGATTTAGTATTTGTCGATGGTTGTTTGAGTTCTCAGCCGACAATTGCAGCAGAACTCAAGTTTTGGGAGACGGCAGTTGGGCTGGACCTTTTTTTTTTAAGCCGTCAAACCTTTTCACGAATTCTGGCCAACAATCGCAGCTAAAATTTACTTTTATCACCGACATGCTCGGCTCAACTTAAGCTTTGATTTCAGATCATAAATTTCTTCGCGAGTCTGCCGACAAGGTTTTCGTCGGGAGCCCCTAGTAGACTTATCCTACAATGTCGATAGAATCTGATTATTATTTCCGAAGAGAGCGGCCATTAAAGGAAATTTGAGTTCTAAAATGGGCCTCCTAAGGAAAATGATAAAATAATAGTTAAAATAATAAAATAATAGTTAAAATAATAAAATAATAGTTATTAATTTTGGAGGAAGAATGAAAAAAACTACTTTTTTTGTTTGTATTTTTGACATATCTCCCTGTGTTTTTACTCAAATTCTGAGCAGGAGAGCTCGTTGGATGCGGAATTTAATTCCATATCCAACAAGTACCCACACTACATACTTTTGACAGATCCTACTACCCCAAAAATAATAAATGCCTAAAAAAATGTGATGATGATGTCATCATCACGTTTTTTCAGGAATTTCTTGTTTTTGGGGTAACAGGGTCCGTCAAAAGTATGCAGTGTGGATACTCGTTGGATGCAGAATTAAATTCCACATCCAACGAGCTCTCCCTCCTAAAATTTGAGTAAAAACAAAAGGAGATATGTCGAAAATACAAACAAAAAAAGTAGTTTTCTTTTATGACAAATATGTCAATTCAACCATTATTGTTTGTTAG
>LPNX011141689.1:379857-444208 GCA_001517045.1 Pseudotsuga menziesii | reverse complement strand
TCAGTTACATTCAGTTCTAGCTCTCTACATTCAATTAAATAATGGTTTAATTAATTGCACACATGTGGGGCATTTTTCTCACCTACCACAGTCAGTTAACAATTATTTAATACTAAATGTAACAGTTGGTTGTGTTTTAGAACTCTGGTTATGATTTAGACAAGGACAATTAACTACTGGGTTCTTAACTTCAGTTGATGACTAGTCAAGACAAGTTAGGAGTCAGTTACATTTAGTTAAATAATGGTTTAATTAATTGCACACATGTGGGGTGCTTTTCTCACCTACCACAGTCAGTTAACCATTATTTAATACTAAATGTAACAGTTAGTTGTGTTTTAGAACTCCAATTGTGATTTAGACAAGTCTTGGTTACCTACAGTCAAGTAGAGTCATCAATTCGAACTTCCTCATGTGGATTCGAATTGCTTGTGGCTATTAAAGCCATTTTACATCATTGTAATTATTATCTGGATTACTTTTTTGATTAATGAAAGCATTCACAGCTGCAAGCCTTTTGCACTGTTTCATTCTTCAATGGCTGAGTAAATTGTGAGATCTTCTTTGTGAGTTGTGTGTTTGTCTACAGATCTATATGCTCAAATTAACATTGTTGGCTCATTTTATTGAAATTCTATTTGTTCATGAATTCCAACTCACAAAATTTATTGTTGGTGCATTTTCTTATAAGGCCCATTTTAGACCCCAAATTTCCTCTAATGAAAGTTTACGGTTTATAGTCGATCTGTCATTACCAAAACCTTAAGTTGAAGCATGTTGATGTTGTTTTGCGATTGGCATTTTACAAAGCAAATAGATAGCTACAGCAAAATTGGGATGTTGTAACTAATACTATCAAGAAACCTTTTTTTTGTCTCTTGTCGATGCTGAATCGGAAAATTACCCCAATGGGATTTAGGCACCAAATGTCATTTCTCTCGCACGTGCAATTTATGTTTTCACCCAACAAACACATTTAATGTGTGTTTATCAATTTTCCTATTTAATCTGTGGGTGGATTTGTTATGGTTTGTTACAGATTGTTACTTCTGCCCATTTTGAGCACACCCTACGGAGAATTGACACTTGGATTCCACACAACATTTTGAGCCAGGCCTTTCACCAACCTTCGAATCACCTTTGCCAGGTAGGCCTCATTTCTTGTCGTGATTTCATTTTTGTTTTTTGGTAAAATTGCGTTTGAATATTTACCGTTTACGGAGTTTAGTGAAGTGGCATATTGGGATTTTGTTTTCCTACCAGGATAGGGTTTTGCATCCACTGGGGTTTTAAAGTTTGTCCCTCAACCTCATAAATGTTTTAGTTTTTTTAATTTAGCGGACCCGGCCTCCATTTTTTGTTTGACCTAGTTTTTCATTAGCCATGGTTGTTACCTGTTCCCAGTCATTTTTGTCTCGACCACTCATGACCTTGGACATGGATAGCTTAGACCCCTGGTGTGTTAATGATGAGACTAAGGCGAGTCGAGGTTTTCACCAGTCGTTCCTCACCTAGTTCTTGTTCATTTGTGGTGACAGGGGACTAGTGAGTCCCCAATATCAGAAGGTTGTTGTTTTCCTTTGGTTACCAACATAGGTTTTCCATTAGAAGATATATGTCCCTTTGTGGCTGACACTGTGGTCTCAGAAAGTTTCAAAGTCGACCTAGGATTGTTTGAGGCACCACCATTTTTTCCTCTGGACTATTTTTCCCACAGGACGTAAGGTTGACGACAGGTGACTTTCCATAGGGTTTAAAATTATTTTGATCTTTCCTTTGTGTCATATTTTAGAACACCAGATGTTTAAAGTTTGAATCCCCAAAGCAGCGGTTAGAACCCGCATGTGAGCTAGTGTTTATCATCCCAGCTTGACCTTGCCATAGTTTGGTGTTTGATAATATACGGAGTCTCTAAAAATCACAGGTTTGTTTTTCGATGGCTAAAGAAGATTCGCTAAAATATATATCTATCATTCTCCATGAGTGCAATATTATTCTAAAAGAAAATTGATTTTTTAGCTAAGCTTTCATGTATATCTTGCAATTTTACAGTAGTTTCTCATTTCCATATTTATATGAATGCATGTTGTTTATGATTACAAGGACACTAAGTTATTTCTTGATGTGATTTTGTCACAGCCTCAGTCCCTACATAACACCATGCCCAAGAAGGGAAAGAAGAAATCCAAGGTCGTTGAGGAGGACTCGGATTTGGAAATCATGCCTAGGATAGATATAATGTATGAATATACCAAAGTTGTCACTGGAGATAAACCAAAGTTCAAATGGGGACAGATACATCCCATGATCAAATATCAGAAGGTCCTGGATGCAAGCTTGGAGGATATTCCCCTGTCTAAAAACATATTGAGATCCGGGATCACGAAGGTATCCACGCAACCTAAGATTTTCCCTTGTGCCGAGGTAATCGACTAGATTTTACCTAAAGCAGACGTAAATGATATGATCATGTACAACATCGAAGGAAACATTTTCACCTCTTTCACTCCTGTGTACCTAGCCAAAGCCTGCAATCTACCAGTTCCAGAAATCAGCATGACGGATGACTGGATAAATGGTTTGAGTTTGGACTATATTGAATGCGCAAATATGATTATGGTGGCATGAAATCCTTTTCGACAAGAAGCACCAGCGAATATGAAACTGCCAGTTTTGTAATGACCCAAAATTTTGTAAAAATTTAAAATTTTTAAACTGACATAAAATGTCTTAAATCATAGTTTAGTAACTGCTAGCGGTTAGTGGAAAATGAAACAGTTTAACAAAATTTAAGGGTTATTTTCAAATAACAGAAAAACTAATACAACTTTAATTTTCATATGTGATAGAAAGAGGACTTGCATTTAGTTGCTACTAGCTATACTGATGATTTACTTTTGTCAAGTAGGTGAGAAACCTTGTTTGAAATCGGGGATTACTTAGCGTTCTACTAACTCAAATGGACTGCTGGTTCTTACAGGTTTAGCAGGTAAGCGTAAGATCACGTAGGTGTTTATTTTAAATTATGTCAAGAAATTACTTCCCTAGCATGTTAAGATTCTAGTATATAAATCGATTATTAAGCTGCAAGCCTCCGAAGAGGTAAAGTAAATTTCCTTCGTTGTTTTTATTCTACGACAATATTTATATCTAAAGCCATATTAACCTTTTATCCTTGACAATATCAATGCTATTAAAAGAATGAGTTCTTCCAAGGTTCCTTTTGTCGTAAGATGATTATCTTTTATAAATTATAGTACATGGTCATTTATAGATTTCCATAGTGAGCACAGAGCTCATGGTCTTGGTACATAATTACTTCGACTGTTTCGTGGTCTTACTACTATTTTTACTTTAATACTAAAGTGTACTGCTCTGTATGTATGAACATATTCTTATGTTTTTTGATGGTAAAGTTTACAATGAGTGATTAGCTTCTTATGAGAAACTTTTGAAATAAAATTAGTCTTCAGCCTTTTGAAGACTCCTTCATTTATCAGCATCAAGTTTTATGTGGAGAAGTTTAAGGCTCTTCCAATCTATTAAGAATCATATCTAAACCCTAATTTTCCTTTACTAGTTCGGACACATTACCAAACTGGTTTGATTTGTTGTAAGTAAGAATATCTTCTTGGAACAGCTAGTAGACAACCTGTATTCATACTATTTATATTTTAACCATGATACAATTATTATTGCAATGTTATAATACTATATTGATTTATATTCCATCAATATTAAGTTATAACAACTATCCTAACTTGTAACCTAAGGTAGTTTTACCTACCTATCTACTACTATAATGTAGTCGAAACTAGTGGCAACATACCTTAAATTTCGATCCTACACTATACTAGTTCCAAGGCATGATATAATTGATGGCATGATTGACATTATAAGCAATCATATGAACTAGCTTAATTGATCGATGGAATGATTGATAATATTGGTAAACATACGGTTAAAGGTTTTAGCAATGATCAATTTAAAATCTATTTTGCAGAGCTGACATTAGAACTCGACCCACACTTGTTGATATTTTTGGAAGGGCACGTGGACAAGGCCTCCTCCATACGTTGGTTGACTTAAAATGTTGTAACCCTAATTGTTTGCATTTTGGTCCGAGGGTTTTTCCTCCTGCAGGCTGTGTTGTGTGTCTTTGCGGCCATGAGAGGCCTGCAACCTCCTTGATCGTTGGCACTGTAGTCTGCATTACTTGTAAAGTGATTTTTGGTATCGTGTTTTATGGTTTTCATGTTCTCTTGTGAGTAAGGAAAATACTGTGAGAGTGGTTAAAGGTTTCATCAAGTAGCTCGAAGCCTGTAATGGTCTTACCCTTATGACTGTGTGTCCATTTCTTTGGCATTGTGAACTTAAGACTGTCTCTTTGCTGTCTCTATCGTAGAGTTGGCTTAAGGGTTTTCTTGCTTCTGGGTCCAGTGCATTCGAGCTGGTGTGGCAAATTCCTCCTCGGATTCAATTCTTTTGTTTACAGGTAAACATTTTACCCTACTCAATTTCCTCTTGTCAATCAATTTACCATATTATGGTTTTACTAAATTATGAATAGAGTTTAAGTATTGTTTAAATTTGTGTTTTGCAGGCTCCTACTACCAACTCCAGGCTATAGGTGGAATGCAAGCTTGTGCACCAGTGAACTTTGTGGGCTTCCAACTGGTAAGCCCCAGTCTCATCGAGGGTTCTCCCTGCATACGGTTTTGATTGTTGGATGTGGTTCCTGTGAGTGGATACAAGGCTTCGATTCTCTGTTGGTTATGATTTTTAGTTTGTTAATTATTACCCATGTTTTATTTAAAAACCCTTGCGATACTTCGCTGGGTAACACAGGTTCTTGAAGCCATGATGTATATGTGGTTTTTGGTTCTACAGTTTCATCCTTATAGCTTAAGCAATGTAAATACTTTTTTTTAAGATTTATAAAGAGCCCAACTCTGAGCTCAAAGATGCTAAGTGACCTCTGTCTCGTGTTGCTTCAGTTTTCCTTTTTACATTTGAACTTAAAGAATGAAGACTATGGAACAGTTGAGTTGTAGAATGAACTGGGTCTTACCTTTCCTGTCAGTAATGTATCTTATTTACAGTTTAATATAAAATACCTTTGTATAATTGGTTTTACTAGCAGGCTTGGGTTTTGACCCTTCGACTCTACAGGCTATAAGCCTACCTTTGATTAAGGATTTTATAAAGCAATTGGTTAACAATTATTGGTTTAACTGTCCATGATTTACCTATGTAATGTCTTTATTAATATTCTATATTTTTAATTATTTCTAAAGCACTGTTTAAGAGATGATATTTTAATTTCTAGAACTCGATCTTTTAAGGGTTGAAAATGTTGTATAACCCTACAGTTTATGAAGTCCTTGTTTTTACTTACAGCATTCTTAACTCAGTTTTTTTTTTAAAATAGAATAATGGATGACGACATGACTTACAGTTATATGTTTGATGCTAGCTCTGTAAAATAATAAATCCTAAACAATTTTTACAGTTTTTACTTCTAGTTTTTAGTTATGAGAATACTTAGGGTTTTAGTGCAGACTACTCGAAAACTAGGATACTGTTAACTTTCAGTAATTTTTGTAATATAAAAAGGATTGTAGAAGAATCCTTTGGTCTTGGATAAGACACATCTGGTCTGGAATGTTAATGTTTATAAACTGTTTTACAATTTCCTTTTCACATAATCATTTATATTTCTACTATAATCTATAATTCTACTGAATCCAACATTACTCAGTTACTTTTCTTTCATAAACCCTAAAATACTAACATGCCTGTAGTAGAAAAACTAAGAATTATTTAACTGAAGACAATAAAATAAAATAGAACTTGTTGAGGACAAGATGACAACAGCTTAAGGAGGATGTTCCTCCCAACCAAAATCCTAGAGAGCGCACAGACAACGCTTCCTCTAGATCCCCGAGCTTGTTCCTAGTCTTCTTGGCTGAGAACTGGGTGGAGAATGCAACTATAAGACCTCTGTCACCTGACTGTCCAATTACCTCAGTAATCAAAATCTGCTTTCAACAGTATGAACCTTAGCTTAGAATCCATAACTTAGTTCAATCTCAGCAATTAACCCCTCAAACACACTACAGAAATCCCCTCCATTCAATTTCTCTTGAGTAAATTCATTCACCCTGAATGATCACTTCTCTAAATTGAGCAACCTCAACTCTCTTCAATGGAAAATTTTATAGAGATGCATAGGTCTTCTAGGTCATTTTTCATTTAATGAGCCACCTACTCTGATTCCACTTTCTTGGGGAATCATGACCACAAATATAGGGAAGTTGCCACCTACAATAGTTGGAAGTGGTTTGAGGATGCTGCCACTTGTCAGTTTGCTCTCCACCCGGTCTCCTCCACCAATTAACCAGTAAACACTCTTTTAACAGCTTCTGTAAGTTGTTGTCTCCTCATTTATTTATTTATAAATAAAATATTCTGAATTTACATTAAATATTCTTGACCCCACCGGGTCATCAATTACAACTTAGCATAAAATTTAACACAATGTTCCTCAAATATTATAAAATTGTTTTTGCAAATTGGGGCATGTGACATACACACCCCCTTAAATTATAACATAGTCCTCAATGTTATTTATTCCTCATCCTCAGAGTTCCCCTGAAATAGAATTCGATATGCATCCCTCATATGAATTTCCAATTCCCAGGCGGCTTCCTCTGGACTAAAGTGCTTCCATTGCACCTTCACTTGACCAATGGTGCGGTTCCGAAGTGAGATCTCCCTCCGCTCGAGGATACAGTCTGGTTCCACCAAAAAGCTCCTTCGGGTTCCACTTGCACATCATTCCAATTAACAACATGAGTAGCATCATGCACATATTTCTTTAATACAGAAATGTGAAAAACATTGTGAACTCTTAAATTCGATGGTAAAGCTAACTGATAGGCTACCTGTCCGATCCTGGACAATATTTCAAAAGGACCACAATAACGAGGTTCCAGTTTGGCACAACTACCCAACCTCAAAGAACTCTTTTTGGGTCTCACCTTAATGAAAACATGTTCACCTACCTGGAACTCCTTTGGAGTTCGTTTAAGGTCTGCTTGACTTTTCTGTCAATCTTGCACAATTTTTGGATTACCTTGTACCTGCTTTACAATTACTTCCATTTCTTTCAATAATTCAAGTCCTAATACTAACCTGTCCACCGGATTACTCCAAGAGATGGGAGTGTTACATTTCCTTCCATATATATTTTCGAAAGGACTATACCTAGCTAAAGCTTGATAATTATTATTGTAAGCAAATTATACCAGGTGTAAATAATCTTCCCATTTACCTGGCTGCTCCCTTACATACATTCTTAGTATGTCTTCCAGTACCTGATTTACTCTTTCAGTCTATCCATTAGTTTGAGGATGGAAGAAGGTACTAAAATTTAACATGGTATTTAATCCTTTAAACAGAGATCTCCAAAAGTTACCTGTAAATTTAGGGTCTCAGTCTGAAATTATGACCTTCGGTATTCTGTGCAGTCGAAAAAATTGGTTTAAAAAAATATCAGCTATATTTGCAGCTTTATAAGTGGTTTTTATAGGTATAAAATGGGCTGCTTTACTCAATTTGTCAACCAATACCATTATGGAGTCATTTAAGTTCTGATTTTTAGGCAATCCAGTAACAAAATCAAGGCTAATTATATCCCATTTCCAGCTAGGGATAGGCAAAGGCTGAAGTATCCCAGTTGGATGCTAATGTTTAGTTTTTACTTGCTAACATTCAAAGCATCTAGCAATATATTTTGCTAGTTCAGTCTTCATGTTTGGCCAGAAATAATCTTTTCTCAGCATGGTTATAGTTTTATGATAACCCGGATGCCCTGAATAAGGAGTTTTATGAATTTCGTCTAAAATTAATTACTTAATCTTAGGTACATTAGGTACATATATTCTATCTTTATACAGTAATAATCCTTTTTCATTCAAGTTGTACCCTGTACTTAGACTTTCTATTAGATTTTCTTTTGCTTTTGTTTGTAACTTTAGGTAATTTTCATTTTGTTCTATTCCCGCTTTAAGCTATTCTTCCAAATCTGTTGTATAAGTGTTGATAGCTGCTGTAAAATTCAGCTTTGCATTTTTACTTAATGCATCAACAACTTTATTTTCTTTCCCTTTGATGTGTTGAATTTTGAAATCATATTCACTTAGAATGCTGAACATCCCTATCAGCATTCAGGAAATCAAGAAAGCCCTCTTCAAAATGGATCCAGACAAAGCTCCTGGGCCAAATGGTTTCTCTGCCCGGTTCTACATTGCTTGCTGGGACATCATAAAAAGTGACCTATACATAATGGTCAAGAAGGCTCAAAACTGTACCAAATTGGGTGGCAGCACTAATTCCTCCTTCTTAGCTCTCATTCCAAAAGAAAAAGGTGCCAGGAACTTCAGCAGATTCAGGCCCATATCTCTCTACAACACGGGATATAAAGTCATCACTAAAATTATGGCCAATAGACTCAAAAGAATCCTTCCCAAGCTGATCCCAGAAAATCAAGGTGGGTTTGTGAAAGGAAGACAGATCCTGGATAACATTATTTTAGTCCAAGAAGCCATTCACACCAGCTACAGGAAAAAAGAGAAGGGCATGGTGGTTAATCTAGATCTGGTCAATGCTTTTGACAGAGTCAAGCATGATTTTCTGTTTGCAACCATAAGGAATTTTGGGTTCAGTCAGAATTTTATAGGTTGGGTCAAAGCCTGCATCTCAGCCCCCTGGATTGCCCCACTGGTCAATGGCCGGCCCACCAACTTCTTCCAGGCCTCAAGAGGACTAAGGAAAGGCTGCCCTCTCTCCCCTGTCCTCTTTGTCATTCAAGCCTCCGTCCTTAGCTTCCAGCTGAACAGAAGGCTCCAAAACAGATCCCTCTCAGGCATCAGAATTGTTCAAAATGTCAAGGAAGTTACCCATGCACAGTTTGCGGATGACACCCTCTTACTGGGAGCAGCAAACCTTCACAATGCCAGAAACTTCAAAACTGAATTGGACATTTACAGAAGCTGTTCTGGAAGTGAAATAAATTACAACAAAACCAAGATTTTTGGCTGGAATTGCACTCCTCTTGATATGCTGGAGATCTCCAGGATCCTGGGAATGGAAGGAAGCACCACGTGGGATACCTTCACTTACCTGGGCATCCCAATTTTCAGAGCTGGCCCCAAAGTAGCTCACTGGCTACCTCTGCTGGACAAATTAAAAAATAAATTCATGCCTGGGGAGCAAACTGGCTCAACAAAGCTGGTACGACTGTTTTGATGAATTCTATCCTCTGCAGCCTGTCAATTTATCAGTGCTCTGTTTTATTAGCTCCCAAGACAATAACTAATAAAATCAATGAGATGCTTCGTCGTTTTCTGTGGGAAGGAGGGCATAATTGTGAGAGGAAGATCCATCTTGTGAGCTGGGATAAAGTAATCAAGCCAAAAATGGAAGGTGGTCTCCAAATCAGGAACGTAGCCATTCAAAATCTTGCCATGGGTGGCAAAACCCTTTGGAATTTGATAACTGGAAAGAGAACCTGGAGCAAGCAGATTCTCAAGAAGAAATATTTCAAAGGTGAAAGACAAATATGCTTTGAAAATCCCACAAAAACGCAGAAGGGCTCCCCGATCTTCATGCTGTGCAAAAGAGCTATCCCCCACTTCATTCCAAAGCTTACGTGGATTCCTGGTAATGGTGCCAAAATAAAAAAAATTTGAGGACACAATCCTGGGAGATCAGGCCCTCAACGAGCTCAGCAATCTGGAGAATATTAAATCGTGGCTGTTATCTCAGAATTGCACCACGCTTTGGCATATATCCATGTGGAATAATGATGCCCATGACTCCTGGGCAAGCTGGAACTTTGGAAATTACCCTGATGAATTAGAGGATGAAGCATCTGCGTTGTTGAGCCACTTGCAAAGGAAATCGCCCCTCTCTGCCAATTCAAAAGACAAAAGGGGCTGGGGGTCTGGATCTGGTGTTTACTCTGCTACAGCTGGCTACGCTGCCATCCTGGAAACTCCCTAGGTTCCCCCAAATCCAGCTCCTTGGGAAACTCTGTGGAACTTCCCCTCCATCCCAAAAATAGATATTTTCATATGGAATCTTCTCCACAATAGCATAATTACTGGAGATAATCTCAAAAGGAAAGGCTAGGAGGGGCCATCCCGCTGTTCCTTATGCAATCATGTCGAAGAAACGATTGAGCATCTCTTTATTAGCTGTGAGTTCACCAAAGAGGTATGGAGAATTATGATTGGGCCTGCTGCTGATAATCTACCAAACTCAGTAATGGATTTCATTAGCAATTGGATCTCTCTATCTCCCTTCAACCTAAGCAAGAAAATCCTCCTCAAGCATGCGTGGATGTGGACTCCCAAATTCCTGTGCTGGAAAATCTGGCTGGAGAGGAACAACAGAATTTTCAAAGAGGAATGCAGAATTCCTCCTCAAGTTGCTGTCAAAGCCCGGACTATGATGGCAGAGGTGCTTAGCACTAAGCACACCATCAAAAATTCGACCAATCTCACTCCCGATGAAGAGTGCTGGATTAAAGAGCTCAACCTGAACCAGCAAACCATGGAAGCTCCAAATCCCCCTCAGAAGTTAAACTGGGAAATCAGATTGGAGGAACAGGAATTTATCAAGTGGAGGTCAGCCCTTGACGAATGGTGTCTCTTCTTTGACGGGGCCTCGAAAGGGAATCCTGGACAAGCTGGAGGAGGCGGCATTATCCTAGACCCATCTGGCAAGATATGTTTGTCATATGCATGGGGTCTTGGACACGCATCCAATAATCAAGCTGAATTTCTGGCGCTATGGCAAGGTCTAATCCAAGCTAGGAAGCTGAACATCCAGAATATCACTATATTTGGCGACTCCAGGCTAATTGTCAAGACGTTACATACAAAAAAAGGGCCCACGGATATCAACCTTGGTCAAACGTACAGGAAAGTCCTCCTCCTTCTGACGCACTTCAGCAACCACAAGGCTTACCATGTGCTAAGGAATCTCAACAACCTCACGGATGCCGAGGCCAATCGGGGCACCTCCTTGACCAAGAGCCAGCTAATGGTCAATGCAGAAATTTCAAATTATTTGATTCCCTAATGCCAGTCTTTCCTCCGCCTCTGCAGGATCCTGATAGTATTGGGCCAATTCTGATTCAGCTACGTGCTTTGGAGATGAAGCTTAAGTTATTTCCTGAATAATTATTGTAAGGGCCCTGGAAGCCTCTTTGCCAGTCTTTAATCAAAATTTTAGCCGTTTTTGTAAAAAAAAACATTCAGGTTAGGTTGATCTAACAGATATTTTAATCCCTTATTATCTGTCATTAAGATAAATTTTATTCCAATTAGATGATGACGCCACATCTTTAAAGCATGTATGATAGCCACTAATTCCAAGTAATAGGTCGCATAATCCTTTTCATGAATCTTAAATTTCCTAGACTCATAAGCAATGACATGTCCTTCCTGATTCAATACTCCACCTAAACCGTCATTGCAGGCGTCAGTACATACTATAAAATCCTTATTTGGATCAACAATTCTTAAAATTGGTGCGCTAGTTAATAAGATTTTTAACTTTTTAAAACTATCTTCGCACTTCTGATTCCAATCAAATTTCTTTCCCTTTTTCTGCAAAGAGGTTATCGGATTTGCGATTCTCGAAAACCCTTCGATGAACCTCCGATAATCCCCATGAATGATCGAACATCAGTTACGTCTTTTGGAAATGGCCAATCTTCGATTACCTTTATCTTTTTGGGATCCACTGAAATTCCTTCTTTAGTCACCACATGACCTAAGTACTGGATTTTATCTTTAAAGAAGTCGCATTTACTAAATTTCACAAAAAGTTGATGTTCTTGTAACTCTTGCAAGACAATTTTTAAGCGTTCTATATGTTCTTCTTCAGATTTTGAATAAATTAATATGTCGTCAATAAATATGACCACAAATTCATCTAGATATTTGTGCATTACATTATTCATTAGACACATAAAAAACAGCTGGAGCGTTAGTAATCCCGAATGGCATGACGACAAAGTCATACTGTCCATATCAAGTCCTAAAAGTTGTTTTAAAGATGTCTTCATCTTTAATTCTAACTTGGTGATATTCAGACCGTAAGTCAATCTTTGAAAATACCGTGGATCCACGTAGTTGATCAAACAGATCATCTATGCGAGGTAACGGGTATCTGTTTTTTATAGTCATCTTATTTAATTGGTGATAATCTATGCATAGTCGTAGAGTTTCGTCCTTTTTCTTAACAAATATGACAGGTGCCCCCCAGGGAGACACACTAGGTCAAATGTAATTTTGGTCAATAAGCTATTTTAACTGTGACTTAAGTTCATTTAATTTGAGTATATTCATCCCATAAGGGCCTTTTGAGCTGGGCACTACACCAGGTACTAGCTCAATGGTAAAATCTAATTCCCTCTTCATAGGCAGTCCCGAAATTTATTCCGGAAATACATCTGAATATTTCTTTAGAACTGGTATATCCTCCAGTTTTAATTTATCTATGTTGTTTAGATTTTTTTCATTGGTTACTGTTACTACATAAGCCTTACAACCCTTCCTAACAGCTCTCTTATGCTACAAAGCAAAAAACTGCCTTACGGCTGTTTTCCTAGGGATTCCCTTTACACTTATTAATTTTCCATCATTATTTATACAAGTAAAGGTTTTATCAAAGCAATTCAAGACCACCCTATGTTGCTCTAACCAATCCATACCAATTAATATGTCATATGAACCTAAAGGTAGTACATTGAGCTTAACAAAAGTTTCAAATTGATCCATAGTTACTGCACAATTCTTTACAAAGCTAATTACCTTTCTCTTTACACTAGTAGCTAACTGAACTAACCAAGAACTTGCAAACTTTTCAACTGGAAGTTTACACTTTTCTACCAAGTTAGGAGAAATATAGCGTAAACTATCTCCTGGATCAATTAAAATAGATATGGGTATTTGATTTATCTTACCTTCCACTTCCACCATGGAAGTTTGATAGTCTTCTTGCCAACTCTCTAAAGTTGCATTGATCCTGGGCATTGTCCTCACCAAATCACCAACAGTCATCTCCTCCTGTATTGTGTGGATATTGCTGACGGTCTTTTTCCGATTGGGACAGACTGAGGCATAATGCGGACCATTGCATTCCCAACACTTTATGGGTTCTTTTCGTTCAAAGTTATTTGTGTAGTTACTATGATTGTAAGAAGACTCTTTATTCTTTTGATTGTTCTGATTGGTCTGTGAATTAGTCTTATTCCCATGGAAATTCTTATTAGGAAAATTTATGGTGTTATTATTTTTAGAATTTCGATTAGGCACAAACTCTTTCTTCTTTTGATCAAAGTTATCATTCCTCTTAGCCTTCCAGTTGGCCATACTCTCCTTTTTACAATTCTATTCATAACATAAATTCGCTTTTCTCATGGCTTCTTCTAGGGTTTTCGGATTGTCATACTCAATCCTATCCTTTATAATATAAGGTAAACAGCTGAGAAACCATTGTACCTTAGGTTTCTCATCCACAATGTATGGCACATACCTAAGAAGACTTAGAAACTTACTATTCAGTTCATTCATATTCATTGTACCTAGTTTTAACTCATAGAATTCTTTAGCCCTTTCTTCATAGTACTGTTCAGATAAAAAAAAATTGAAGTATTTCTTGAATGTACTCCAATATATGTTGTTCTCTCTTATACCTTTCACTCTTTTTAAGTCTTGCCACCATATATCAGCTTTCCCTGTAATATTATAAATAGCCATCCTAGCCTTTAGTTGATTAGAATAGTTATAAATCTGGAAGTACTTCTTCAACCCAGATAGCCAGGATTCCACTTCCTCCCATTTTTTAGTTTCTCCATTAAATGTTAGCAGCTTGATCTTCTTGAACTCCCAGATATTTCTTCATAAGGTTTATATTTCATTTTCCTAGTATGGTGGTTATCCTCACTACTGTCACGAGTATAATGAGAGTTATGTAGATCACCATATACTTCAGAAGACGAGCTACTTTCATTTTTAATCTGTTTAGTCTTTTTATACTTATGTTGATAACCTATATCTTCAAAATCAACTCTTTTACCCTTTCCCTCAGTATGAAATATTTCTATTAAAATCTGATTCAACTCCTCCTGAGCTCTCAGAATCCTTTCATTTTCTTTCTTAACTGATTCCATTTCTGATTTTAATTCTTTAATTGTTTGTAGTAGTTCGGAAGAATTATTGGTTATATCTTCTTGTATATGTTCTTTTTGTAGATTATCTCATTCAGTGTAAGGAGATTCCTCTTCCACATATTCTTCCAATCTTTCCATACCTATCATTAACTCAGAAACAAATTTCTCTATGTATATCATTCAAAGAAAACAACATCAGCATAATAATTTAAATTTATTGTTCCCTATAAGCAAGTTGAGCTTCATTAAGGCCTAGTGTTTGAACCTTGTGCTCTGATACCACATGTAATGACCCAAAATTTTGTAAAAATTTAAAATTTTTAAAGTGACGTAAAATGTCTTAAATCATAGTTTAGTAACTGCTAGTGGTTAGCGGAAAATGAAACAGTTTAACAAAATTTAAGGGTTAGTTTCAAATAACAGAAAAACTAATACAACTTTAATTTTCATATGTGATAGAAAGAGGACTTGCATTTAGTTGCTGCTAGCTATACTGATGATTTACTTTTGTCAAGTAGGTGAGAAACCTTGTTTGAAATCGGGGCTTACTTAGCATTCTGCTAACTCAAATGGACTGCTAGTTCTTATAGGTTTAGCAGGTAAGCGTAAGATCATGTAGGTGTTTATTTTAAATTATGTCGAGAAAGTACTTCCCTAGCATGTTAAGATGCTAGTATATAATTCGATTATTAAGCTGCAAGTATCCGAAGAGGTAAAGTAAATTTCCTTCGTTTTTTTGATTCTATGACAGTATTTATATCTAAAGCCATATTGACCTTTTATCCTTGACAATATCAATGTTATTGAAAGAATGAGTTCTTCCAAGGTTCCTTCTGTCGTAAGATGATTATCTTTTATAAATTATAGTACACGGTCATTTATGGATTTCCACAGTGAGCATAGAGCTCATGGTCTTGGTACATAATTACTTCGACTGTTTCGTGGTCTTACTGGTATTTTTACTTTAATACTCAAGTGTACTGCTCTGTATGTATGAATATATTCTTATGTTTTTTATGGCAAAGTTTACAATGAGTGATTAGCTTCTTATGAGAAACTCTCTAAATAAAATTAGTCTTCAGTATTTTGAAGACTCCTTCATTTATCAGCATCAAGTTTTTATGTGGAGAAGTTTAAGGTTCTTCCAGTCTATTAAGAATCATATCTAAACCCTAATTTTCCTTTACTAGTTCTGACACATTACCAAACTGGTTTGATTTGTTGTAAGTAAGAATATCTTCTTGGAACAGCTAGTAGACAAGCTGTATCCATAGTATTTATATTTTAACCATGATACAATTATTATTGCAATCTTATAATACTATATTGATTTATATTCCATCAATATTAAGCGATAACAACTATCCTAACTTGTAACCTAAGGTAGTTTTACCTACTTATCTACTACTATAATGTAGTCGAAACTAGTGGCAACATACCTTAAAGTTCGATCCTACACTATACTCGTTCCAAGGCATGATATAATCGATGGCATGATTGAAATTATAAGCAATCATATGAACTAGCTTAATTGATCAATGACATGATTGATATTATTGGTAAACATATGGTTAAAGGTTTTAGCAATGATCAGTTTAAAAATCTATTTTGCAGAGCTGACATTAGAACTCAACCCACACTTGTTGATATTTTTGGAAGGGCACATGGACAAGGCCTCCTCCATACATTGGTTGACTTAAAAAATTGTAACCCTACTCCTTTGCATTTTAGTCCTAGGGTTTTTCCTCCTGCATGTTGTGCTATGAGTCGTTGTGGCCATGAGAGGCCTGCAACCTCCTTGATCGTTGGAACTGTAGTATACATTACTTGTATACCAAACAGGACCATAGGAAAAGAGAAGAAGAATACCAAATACAAAGGAAATAAAAACACAGGCAAAGGGAAGCAGAGGAGAGGATGGAAAAATAATCAATTGACAAAGAAAGAGAAGAGGGAGAGAAGGGAGCTAAAGAACTAAGGAGAAAACAGCAGGAGGACCAATATAGGGAGAATCAGGAACAGGATGTTTCCCAGGACAATGCAGAAGATAATCCTTCTACCTCGGGAGACATAATAACAGGAGGTTACCCCCTCTTGTAGAGTTAGGGTTAGTACCCTTCACCCCATCCAAACAACATGCAGTTGCATGCCTAGACAAGGTTGTTTTCAACCCTAAACGAAAAGCCATCGTTCGGAGGTCAAAAAAGAAGTTGAAGGTGGGTACCCAGCCTAAGGCAACCACATTTACTGAAAGATATCTCATGAAAAGCACTGATAAAGATCCACAATGGATTTCCTCAATTGGTGTCACAACTGCTCAAGCGAAAGCTTATAATGTGGGAAAATTGAAAGAAACTATGGATCAATACAAGGAGAAGATGGTAAGAGTGAAGGCTACTTTGATGAAAGAGAGAGGAGAAGGTCAAAAAATGAAGAGAAAACATTATGCCACTCTTTCAGAGTTCGAGAGGCTCCAAGAGGCCTACTAGGTCTTAGAATCAGAAAAGGAGCCCTTGGTACTTTCAAATACCATCATTGATCGAGAGAAGAAAGACGTTGAGAATAAGATTTCAGAACTAGAGGCGTAAAGGGTTGTAGCTGATAAGAAATACGAAGAGTTAAAGGCCCGAGTGGTAGAGTTGGAGGCACAGAATAGTTCTTTGGAAACTCGGCTCAAGGCATCAAATGAACAGCAAGTTGGTATTACCCCACTCCTAGAGAATTCCCACATGGTCAGGAGGAAAACATATTAGGTCCAGCTGAAGCTTGTAGAAGAAGTTTATAATATCAAACAAGATGAAACCAGATTGTAGGAAATCTCAACAATATCAATCGATTTCAGAACAAAGCACTAGAGGTTGTGAAAATTATTCAAGGACAACTGACATGGATAGAAACCAATGCATCATTTCCGGAGTAGTTGCCACAGAAGACCACTAAGAACATGAAGATAGAATTTGAACTCATCAATTTTAGTAGCAAGGCTGCTACAAGATTAACTGCTGGGGTCGGGAAAACTTAAGAGAGGTGTATGGATTTTTATAAGAGGGTGGTCACAACACATAATAGTTTTCAAACCTCTGCGGAAAAAAAATCCAAGAATTTCTTGACCATGAGGAACATTTGAAATACCTCCAGGACAGGTTGCAGGAGGACAATCTCATCATACAACGAGTTAAAGGCATTACTGAGAAAGCAGTAAAGAGTTTGGTTTCACAAGTCACAATCAGTAATTTCCTTTTGGAAGACCATCTCAGGGTGACTCCACCGAAAGAAACAGAGATAAATTTGCAACTGGCCATACATGAAGTGACAGTCAGATTGTTGGATCCTATGGACTTCAAGACCATCGCTGCAAAAGCTACTGCATGGAAATAATTTATTGGAGGGTCAGTTGGGCCCTCCTAAGTTTTGTCATGTGTACATGTGGCACCTTTTTTAGATTATTTTGTTTATTTATATTTTTCCTTGTGTAAGTCACTAGAAGAAAAATTGTGTAAATCAAAGAGGAGGAATCCTAAGAGGCTGGGGTATCTAAAAGGTCATTTGTAAAATGTATAAGTAGGGGTAGAATAGAGATTAAGGACTTTTTCTAGCGCATCTATTCTGAAGCTATTTGCATGAGAAGTACTTATTTTATGAATAAACAGAACCAAATTTTTGCTGGAGCAAGGACTGTACAAGTTTCCAAATGGATTGTCTAGATTACTAAATGATGAACTATTTATGTTTTAGTATTCTATACAACTGTGAGATTGTTCTAAACTGTTGAACTATTTCTACAATTTCTGAATGTTTTTACTTTCTGTTACGAATCTTTTGCATGACATGAGTAATAATTTTTTTCACATGACAGAGCTATGTTTGTTTACATCTTCCTACTGTATTTATGTATGAAAAGTTTGAATAGCTACCTATAGGATTTCTCATGCAATAGTACAATACATTACTCATATTATTTTTAATCTCTACTCCCCTGGCGATAGGTAGGTTAGTTAGTTGTCTTTGCTTTGGGTGATTGAGGAACAATCGATTCATATAAGGCGAGAGGTAAGACCCTGCACAACTCACTTGTGGCTAAATACTTGTGAGGTTCTTGTTTTGGAAATAATATTCATTTAATTTAGGCACTTTCATTTCATTATAAATATAAAAATACATAAATGGTGGATCGGGAAACAACCGGTAAAACAAACTTAAAACTTTATTTTAATTCTACTGTAGTCAAGCCACTAACCAAACGAATTCCCCATTCTAAACAGTAAATGATCCAATTGGGAATGGTTATTGGGGAGAATCCCTACTATCGGTACCTGGTATTTTTATAGGAATCAATAGTTTTGGCACTAGAAGGAGGGTCGCCAGTGCATGACTAGCAGAGGAAATCCA
This sequence comes from Pseudotsuga menziesii, assembly GCA_001517045.1. Taxonomy (NCBI): domain Eukaryota; kingdom Viridiplantae; phylum Streptophyta; class Pinopsida; order Pinales; family Pinaceae; genus Pseudotsuga; species Pseudotsuga menziesii. Next base: position 425,568 of record LPNX011141689.1, on the reverse strand, counting down.
TTTTCGAGAAACTATTCCACTGGTGATAGCTCTATAACTAAGATTCCTGAAGATTACATTTATGAAGAAAGAGTGGACCCTAAAGTATAAGTTCCAGAATGCCTATACCATGTTCCTTTTGAAGTAGTTAACCATTTAAGGAGACATACAAGGTCTTATGTGAAGAAGCTTGGAGGATTGAAAACAAGCCCTAAATTACCGAGAAGGAAAGATTCCAGGAGAGTACCTACTTACACGGGAGATTCAATTTTGGTGGGTAATTTGGAAGAATTGGTAAATTTTTCAATACAAGATATTGTTCAACTGCGTAATCAGTTGGGACCAAATTCCCCTATTTTTCAGTCTCCATTAAGGTCACCTGTTCAATCCCCACCATGGACTCCTCGTAGAATCATAGTTGGAAATGTACCCCCAAATGTTAATCAACCTGTAAATCCTAATCCACCACCAACTTGGAGATCCAGAAAACCACTCAACCTCGCTCCTCCTTTACATGCTTTTCCTCAGAATACTGAAAAAGAATTACCTAAGTTCGACCCCGAAAAAGGAATTTTGGTGGATGACCACCTGTAAATTTTTTATTTGGCTTTAGAAATTTTAGCCATGGAGCATGAAGATGCAGTATGCAAACTCTTTCCACATACCTTTGAAGCTAAGGCCTCTGCTTGGTATTTTGGTTTACAAGAAAATTCGATAGTAAATTGGGATATTTTTGTAAGGGTGTTTAAGGGCAAGTTTGGTAGTCAAAGAACCACTGCCACTCTCATGAAAGAATTGCTAGCTCTAAGGATGGACAAGAAACAAAAAATGCAATATTTTAATCATAGGTTTGCTTCCCATTTGAATAATTTTAGTGCTACAATAAATCCTACTAAAGAAACTTTAATACAATACTACAATTCAGCACTTTGTCCCAGCATAGAAATGTTTTTTAAAAGGTCAGTAAAGCCTTCTTTGGTAGAGACTTATGAGGAAGAAAATAAAGTGGAATCTGAACTAGAAATCATAAACAAATACACTACAGAACTAGAGGTAAGGACTTTTAGTAGTAAAAAACCATTGTTGTTAAGCAGACCTAAAGAGGAGCATTAAACTCAATTGAAAAATGTAGTTAAGATGGTACAAAAGTTATCAAACAAGATTGTAGATCTGTAAAAGGATAAAGAAGCTAGTTTCTCCAAGAATAAGTTCAAACCCTACTTCAAGAAAGGAGAAGAGAGTGGAACATCTCAACCACCTATATATCCTTCTTCTGTTTTGAATTTTAATGAAGTAGGAATGGATCATTTCTGCACTTTTCATCAAGATACTCATTCTGAAAAGAGCTGCCCGCAATGGATTAATTCAATGACTTTAGTCATGAATCAAATATTAGATGCTCAGATAACAAAGCCCGAGGGAAAGGAATAAGATGCAACTAAACCAGAAGAAACACATGAAACCACGATGGTCTTATGGGACTGTGCACCTACACTAGGATTAGATGAAGAGGAACCTACTGAATAAATTCAACTTTCAGCAGTAAATGTTACAACCAGAAGCAAGGGGCTAGTAATGGATGAAATATTATTACTTCCTAATATTAGGAAGATATAGGAAAGTATGAAGAAGATTAGCAGTAATACCCAAACACCACCTATATCTAATTTTGTCGCCACAAAATATAAGGTTACAGTAGTGGGTAAACCTGTAAAGGTTGTGGAGAGTAAAATAGAGAGCAATAAGAGGAGTCCAGTAGAATACGATATGGGATATGACATAGTAGAAGACATCAAGAAAAAAAAAGGTGAGTATTTCTTTATTTAAATGTGTAACTTACCTCAGCAAAGAAAGAAGCTCCTGGAATCTTTTGATCCACAACCCAGTAGACCCCAGGATGATATTCAACAAGATAAAGAAATCAATGAATCTAGCATTGGAGGGAAGTCTAAATATGAAACTTTTCCTTTTCTACTGTCTTTTGATATTTTCAACCATAATGTGCATAATTTTTTGGTGGATTCAGGAGCTTCACATAATGTCATGCCACTATTGGTATGTAAAAATATCAATGGTCAACCCACACCATCTTCTTGTAAGATTATTCAATTGAACAGATCTGCAATCAAGGTAATAGGAGAAATGAAAAATGTATTGATTCGATTATCTACAGATGAAAGGGTCTACCAATTTATAGACATCATGGTGGTAGATATACCAAAGGAATATGGTTTCATATTGAGTAGGGACTAGTCTGCAAAACTGAATGGGTACTTTGCAACTAATTGGTTGCACTTGTGGCTTCCCGATAAGAATAGTCAGAATCAGATTAAGGTGATGAGGGAAACACACATGAAATACAATGTGACTCAATTGGAAGGAAAAAATGAACCTGTAAATTTCTCACATTTGGTCTTAGTAAATTATTTTATAGAATTTGAACCTGGAAATTATCAAGCTGAAGAAGCCAGTAATGAGTCAGTCACACAGTCTGAACTCCTTCATTTTTCACGGACTGATAATATTGATTGTAATATAGTTAATTTATTCCTAAATTAGAAAGCAACAATAATACTGTAGATTTAGAAAATAGATTTTGGTTGTTGTATTTTGACGGTTCCAAAACAAAAGAGGGATCAGGAGTAGGTTGTGTCCTGATGGATCCTTAAAAGAACAAACATTCTCTCTCTTATCGAATAGAGTTTGAGTATACGAATAACATAGCTAAGTATGAAGCTCTAGTCCAAGGCTTGAAAAGGGCCATTGAATTTAAAGTAAAAAATTTAAAAGTTTTTGGCGATTCTGAGATAATTGTCAGACAGATTAGAAACAAAACTCATTGTTTGTCACTGCACTTAAAAAGTTACCAAAAAAATTTCTGGGATCTTATAACAAATTTCAATGCTTTTAATATGAATTCAATTCCTAGATTGCAAAATGAAGCAGCTGATTTTCTAGTTGTTTCTCCTACAAGGCTAGTACCCACTAATAACAAATACTCTATTGAATTGATTTTCAAGCCATCGATACCAGAAAATATTACAAACTTGATAGTATTTGATGATGATCAGCAAATCATATATTTTCTAATGAATGCTGAGACATTCAAGGATTTGGTAATTGATGACGAAGAGCATCAATCTAATCTTCAAAGTGGAAACTTTATGCCTAAAGGAGTGAGACCGTTGGAAGAGATGTTTGATCTAAACAACAAGTTCAGAAAACCTGCAAATGTCAAAACAAATAGTTCATCTAGGAAGTATGAATTGATTAATCTTGGGACAAAGGATGAACCCAAGTATGTGAACTTGGGAAAATTTTGTTCACCATGAGAAAGAAGAATATTTATCAGTTTCTTTCAAAAATATAAGGACATTTTTGTGTGGACCTATGAGGACTTCAAGACATATGACACCCGTATTATCCAACATGTCATTCCTATTAAAGCGGGAGTTAAACCATTCCAACTGCCACTAAGGAATATGCATCCAAAATTGGAACCATTGATCCAAAATGAATTTAAGAAGTTACTTGATGCAAAGATCATTTTCAGAGTCAAGAATTCTGAGTGGGTAGCAAATTTGGTGCCAGTGAGGAATAAGTCTGGTGAGATAAGATTGTGTGTAGATTTTCAAAATCTGAACTAGCCTTCCGATAAATATAATTACCCAGTTCCACCAATGGAACAAATCCTACAAATTGTCTCAGGTTCTAAACTCTTCTCCTTGTTAGATGGGTTTTCAGGCTATAACCAAGTGTTGGTAGCTGAGAAAGAAAGGTTAAAAACCACGTTTCGAACCAAGTGGGGAACATTTTCCTACAGAATAATTCCCTTCGGGCTCATCAATGTTGGAGCCACATTCCAAAGGGCAATGGATATTGCTTTCTGGGGTTTGATCAGCCACAATGTGGTAGTTTATCTAGATGATGCAACATTTTTCTCCAAGAAGAAAGAATATCATGTGTTTCATTTGAAACAATTTTTTTATCATTGTAGAAAATGTGGCATATCTTTGAATCCTATGAAAATCATCTTCACAGTATTAGAGGGAAAAAATTTAGGCCACATTATTTCTAATAAGGGAATCCCCATAGACCCGGAGAGAATAGAAGCCATATCTCATATTCCCTTACCCCACAACAAAAAAGGAATGCAATCATTCATGGGTACTACAAATTTTGTTCGAGGGTTTGTTCCCGACTTCGCACATGTAGTAAAACCTTTGCAACAAATGGTAAAGCAAGGTGTGTAATTTAAATGGACTAAGAAAGAGATGGTTGCCTTTAACAACATCAAAGAAGCAATAGCTCATGCACCTTCTCTTAAAATTCCTGATTTTGAAAATGATTTTATTTTGTACACTTTTGCCTCGGATAATTCTCTTGCAGCAATGCTTACACAAAGGGAAGAATTGGAAGATGAGTACCCAATATCATTCATGAGCATTGGGTTACAAGGCGCTGAGTTGAACTATCCTACTGTCAATAAGTAATCATATGTTGTTTTAAAGCAGTGAAGGAATTTAGGCCTTACATTTTGAAGAACCAAACCAAGTTAATTGTCCCACATCCAGCTGTCAAAACCCTTTTTGTACAAAAAGAATTAGGTGAACAAAGAGGGAATTGGGTGACAACGTTACAAGAATATGACATGGAGTTCAAACTAGCCACCATTATCAAAGGACAAGGGTTGTGTAAGTTAATTGTTGAAATTCAAAACACTGAAGATGATGATTGGGAAAATTAAGTCTAATTGCATATGATTGATATGTGTCCTATCTTTACAACTCCCGAGTCTTGGTACATAGATCTGATACATTATCTCCAACAAGGATATTTACTAGAACATTGGAATTCTAAATAAAGAAGAGCACTTCGTTTAAATTCAACCTCTTACCAAATAATTGATGGATTTCTTTTTAGAAAGAACTATGATGGGGTATTTCTAAGATGCCTAGAACAAGAGGATACCTCTAAAGTTGTTAACGAATTACATGATGGTCCTGCTGGAGGACATTTTTCAGGAGATACTACTTATCACAAGATTCTAAGAGCTGCATATTAATGGCCCACATTGTTTAAGGATGCTCATGCCTATGTGAGAAAGTGTGACATATGCCAAAGAAGTGGTGGAAGACTATAAAAAGCAGCTGGACCTTTGCAATCGGTTATCATTTTGGAGCCATTCGAAAAATGGGGTATTGACATCATTGGAGAAATTAATCCAAGTTATTCATTACAACATAAGTATATTCTCATAGCTACCGAATACTTCACTAGATGGATAGAAGCAACTCCATTACACAAAGTGAATGAAGATGTGATCATTGACTTCTTGCAAGAAAATATCATGACTGGGTTTGGGGTTCCAATTTCACTAGTTTTTTATAATGCGTCTTATTTTTCATCAATTAAGATAACTGAATTTGCTAGTGAAAAAGGGATCAAATTGCATTATTCATTGAATTATTATCCACAAGATAATGGGTTAGCCGAATCAACTAATAAAAACCTTATCAGAATTTTAAAGAAAACTGTTATACAAAATTAGAGGAGTTGGCATATATCTCTTCCTAATGCTTTATGGGAAAATAGGGTCACCCCAAAGAATTCCTTAGGTGTGTCTCCTTACACTCTAGTTTATGGGAAAGAATCTATCCTACCCCAAAAAAATTTACTCCCATCCTCTCAGTTAGCCCAAGCTTCACAAGGATCTGGTAGCGAGATTCTACAAGCTCGAATTAATACATTGCTGAAACTTGAATAGTCTAGGCTCAAGTCCAAGGAGATATTTAAACACCAACTGGAGATTGTCAAAAGATGTTTTGATATACATAAGTCCAAAAAGGGAAGTTTTGAAGTTGGAGACTTGGTTCTTAAGTGGGATCACCCGCATGATGAAAATTGAAAACATACAAAGTTTCAACACCTATGGGTTGGCCCATTTCAGATTGCTGAAAATTTAGGCCACTCGACTTATAAGTTACAGGATTTGCAGCGGTGGGAAAAGAATATGCCTGTTAATGGTCTAGTTCTCTGATCCAGTGGATCTCTCGAAAGCCAAAATCGAGGGATTAATACAGTTAGATCTCAAAAATGTCAAAAAATTCAATGTCCCCTGATCTCAGCAAAAAGTATACATTTTTGAAGAGCTCGACTAGATATTTCCAACGACGTGAACAGTTCGAAAAATGGACTTCGTACGAGAAAATTATCACGATCTGAAGTTTTCTTCAAACAACAAAAAGATGATGACGTGGTAGTACTGATGACATCAGCAGTGCTGATGTGGCAATATGGATGAGGTCAGCAGTGATAATGTGGCAGTGTCTTGGAGATGACACATGTCCATGATGATGTCAGCACGCTGACGTGTCACAGACATGGCAGAAAGGTGGCAACTTCCATGTCATTGACATGGCATCTACATGGACCAATCAAGGGCTTCCACATGGTCCAATCAGAGGGTGCCATGTGGCACCCTTGAAATCTAAAAGGTGGCCTAAAGAGCAATTTTTGGCCTCAATGGGGTTAAACCCCAAGACCTCATGCACACAAGTCCTAAGTCTTACCATTAGATTGTGCACATAAACCTTGAGATAACTTTGGTTTATTATGGTTTTGTTCATGCACACAAGTCCTAAGTCTTACCATTAGATTGCGCACATAAACCTTGAGATAACTTTGGTTTATTATAAAATTAACTTTATAATAGATTGCGCACATAAACCTTGAGATAACTTTGATTTATTATAAAATTAACTTTATAATAGAGTTAAAAGGAGAGTTAGCAAGGTTTGAACTCGTGACATCTCCAACCCAAGCGCCCAACCATCATCCGTTAGACAACCACCCTATGGGCTTTTCATTACATATAACCGTCCGTAAATTGTATTTAAGTCCGATTTTTGGAGAAGGTGGAGGTCGGGTTTTTTCGGCCACGATTTTCAAATAGATTGTCGGCACTTATGACAGTAATTAATGCGACCGTACGGCCTTGGTTTCCAAGAGGCTTGAAGTGAAAATATAGAGTGTTTATACTCATTTTTGCATGTTTTCTGAGCTGGACACAACAGTAGAGTCAGAAATCTAATCTGAGTTTTGTATTTTCAAAGCATGGGAATAAGTGAGGTATAACCTATATTTTCACCATGTATTTGTAATTATTGTTACTATTTGCCGAGATCAATAAAAAGAGGCCTCCCCACTTGAAGCAGGGCCGGAGACATAGTTCCAGAGGGAACGAACTCCGTTATCAATTTGTGTCTTGTTTTTATTGCTTAATGCTCTCTTAAAACCCTTATGTTTTTTTATTGTTTTTCATTTATATTTGCAATTTTAAAAAGCTCACGATAATCAAAGAATAAAAGATCTTAGATTTTGATCATGTGGTATTAGAGCAGGATTCTTTGATTTGAGTTTTGTTTGTGAGTGTGAATGTTGTAGAATAGGTTTAAAGGGAATCTTGAATGTTGACACGATCAAAGGCTAAGATTATCACAGAAGAGCCTCAAGCATTGAAAATTGAAGTTGGTGCGAGAAAAACCTATTCAAGAGTGGAAATGTCTGAAACTAGAGAAGATGGGGGAACCCCCTCAATATCAAAAAAGGATTTCTTTGAAGCTTTTATGACTATGAAAAGTATGGTCGAAGATTTATACAGTGAAAGAAGAGAAAGGGCAAAAGGCACATCATCAGTTAAAACGGAAGAAGGTGAAGGAGCAGGAGGTGGTGGTGACCCTCCTGACTCTTCAAATCCCACTGATTCTCCTTTATCTCCTCATAATTCTTTCGATCATCATAAAGAGAAAAATACTAATTCTTTTAGAAAACCCTTATTAAAATTAGATGTTAAATTTGATTTACCTATGTTTAATGGAGAATCTAATCCAGATAAACTAAACAATTGGATTCAACAGATAGAGGTTTATTGTCGTGTGCAGCAAATCGAAGAGGAAGAAGTAAAAAAATAGTTGGCTTCTCTTCAGTTGGAAGATATTGCTCTCACATGGTGGGAAAGCAAACTACAAAAAGGTAGCAAGCATAATGGTAAACTTCTAACCTCTTGGTCTGAATTCATTTCTGCTTTAAAAAAACAATTTTACCCATTAGGCTATGTGCAAAAAGCAATGATGGAATGGAAACATCTAAGACAAGGAAAGGGTCAAAATGTTCAAAGCTTTACAGAAGAATTTATAACAAAAGCTCTTGCATTAAATGTTTCTTTAGATTCACCTAAAACTTTAATGAAATATGTAGGTGCTCTTCATAGTTATATTCGTCATACATTAATGTTGTTTCAACTTACTAATCTTGATGAAGTTAGTGTGAAAGCTGCACACTTGGAAAATAGAGTTAAAAATGTGCAAGAAGATTATTCCAATAAACCTTCTAAGTTCCATCATCATAACAAGTTCAAAGAAAAAGGAAAGAATATGTTGCAGCTGCAGCAATTTCCCAAAATTTCAAAAAAAATTAGGAACCTCCTTTTGCTTGGATTAGTTTGATTTTCTTCTTCGATTTGGTCTGAGAACTTTCAGAAACACTTTTCTTATGCCTGGATTGATCTACCGCTGGTTTTCAATTTTTCTAACACTTGAAAAAAATTCAATGATTGATCAAACTTTATCATTTTCCTTTTAATTACGTTTTCATCATGGCTGAATCGGAAGGTATTTTCTTTTCTTCCCGCCGTTGCGGATGGATAAGCAGTATTGGCTCCGACTTCCTTTCCGATTTGGTTGTTTTTACCTCGACTGTTTTTGAGTTTTACATCGGAAATATTTATCATTTCTTTCTCTGTCGTTGCGGGAGGAAAACTGCTTCCTCTTCCGATCATTGCTTTAACGTTTCGGACCCGTTTGTTATTTCCATCGATTTCGTAAGTCTTGGGCTTCCACCCTTGCGGCTGCGGGAAGACTTTTCCTTCCGGCCATCTAAGTCATTTAAAACTCGCCGTTACGGAAGTTCACACCCTTTGTGCTTCCACCGTTGCGGCTTCCGAAAGCGTTATCTTTTACGATCCTCTAATTTTCCCGCTTCCAATTTTGAACTCATTTTGTGGAGCGGTTTATCCTTTGTTCTTCCGCCATTGCGGCTGCGGTTCTGCTTTTGTTCCAATGTTAGAATTCCAATGCGTGGTTATTTTTTCACCCAGTTATTCCCCGCCGTTGCGGATGGATCTATGGTTTGGCCTTCCACCGTTGCGGAAAGAAATACACTTCTGTCTTTCGATCCAAATGTCTCCGACGTCTGAGTATTTGACTTTTCCCTGCCACGCGTGTTGATTATATATAGATGGGTTTGGGATTGTTGGATTATCTTATTATTTTACGTATTTTTTGACTGTTGTCATTCCAGCTGTCAAAATCATTGCGGTCGCTCGCTCGTGTTCGCCCGGTCCCCCGTTTTTGGTACACGCAGTCCAGGTGTCTCAATCGTGAAGTTTGACAGGCCTCTCCACGTCGGTTACGCATCACTACCAGGTAGGCTCGTTGTTTCCCTAACCCCATTCCGTTCAAAGCATTTGTGATTTTTGCCCACGGTTGGTTTTTTTTTCTAGGGCTATTCTCGCTCGACCCCGTTTTACATGCGTATATAGTGGGGGATTTATAGCATAACTGGTAGTGCAGAAGTTTTAACCCACGGAGTAGTATTTTGTCTGCGGCCCTTTTATTCGCTCGACCCTACGCGTAGTGATGGGGGCTCGGTGCAGACGGTCGTTCTGCCGTCTGCACCGAATTGCCCAGTATGATGTGGTTTTCCCTTTTGTGTGGTTTTTCATTTTACCCACATCCTCGAGTAGCAAGCGTTTCGCTGCACTGTTCCACGCACAGTCGATTTTAAACCCTAACCGGTGGAGGGGATATGTCACGGATTTTAGCTTGTTAGCCGTAAATCACATGGGTAGTGGTTTTCTTCAAAGCTCCACTAAAGGCTTGTGTAATTTTCCCCTTGTCTGTCCCGCGCAGCGAAATGATAATGGCACCCGCAAAGAGCGGAGGTTTTAGTCATGTTAATGTAAATGTTTTTCCCGTGAACAGCATGATTCTTCTTTGTTTTTTATATAGATTTCATTCCTGCTGGATTTTATTGTTGGAACAGTTCTGATATTGAAGAGTGGTGATAGATTGCATATATGTGATTTATTTGACTGATTTCCATCATGCTAGACATAGACAAAGTCACTAAACACTGCACATTGTGTTTCAATGGTTCTAATATTTAGGCCATTTCTGCTTATATATATGCATATATTTGCTTCATTGATTGATTGCTATCATGTGAAGCATAGAAGGAAGGACACACTACACATTGATGTTTATAAGTTGGTCACTCAGCCAAAATGGCTTAATGTTACAATTTTATGGCAGGAAGAGTTCGCAATGTCAAAGAGGTAAAAGAAGAAGGCCCCTGTGGTCAAGGAAGAGCCCAAAGTAGAAACTATCACCAAAACAGAATATATATATGAGGACACTAAGTGCATTTCTGGTGTTGAACCTGAATACCAGTGGGGGGAAATATACAGACTGATCACACACACAGAGGTTCCTGACATGGGATTGGAAGAAGAGTCCATATATGCCAACATAGAAAGATCTTCACTGATGAAGATCGCCACCAGACCAGAGTTGTTCCCATGCTCTAAAGTAATCGGTTGGATTCTACCTCGGGTAGATGTCACAACAATGATTCTGGAAAATGTTGAAAGACAGAGCTATGCTACATATAGCCCTGGATATGTAGCGTTGGCTTACCACTTGCCAGAAGCCCAAGTATTTTTAACTGATGATTGGTTGAACAACATTAGAATGGACCTTGTGGAGACCATGAAGAGAATGTTGTTTCCTGGAAAACATTTTAGAAACAGGCCAACGGGTGATTATGACACAGCCAACTTAAGAACCCCATACAGGTTCATAGCTTTAATGCTGAATAGGATTTTTGGAAGAGCACATGGTAGGTTCTTCAAGTTAGAATGGATCCCAATCATTTTTCATGTTGTGACCCAGGGTACAATTTTCAACTGGGCCAGCATTGTATCTAACAGCCTCTCTGCCTACTTGGCCTCAGCTTTGGGAGGAGTGTCTCAAAAGAGATCTGAGTTCTACATGAGTTCCATACTTGTAGACTGTATATAATGCAATCAACCTTTCCCTCGCCTCAGGTGCATCTGGGACAGGGAGAGGACGCCTATCTATTCTGCTTATAGACCGTTGTGGGCACACCAATACCACAATCATTATCGAGAAGTCTGTGAGCACTTCATCATGCCTTTATATACACTCATTTTCCTGAAGGAGTGTGATTGTATGTCAGGGGAGGCACTGGAAGTAATGGCGGAGTATGCAGATTACTTTCTGACTAAAGATGGCCTTTATTTCAGGATGTTTGGAGGTTCAAGAGCACCCTCATTGCTACCCAAATACGCTACTGACTACATCATTCACAAGGAGGCTGTGAGGCAAGTCTTCTTGGATGGCATAGGGAGTTTCTTGTTTGAGCACAAGAAGACTGCTTATCCTCCTCTGCCCTTCAAGTTAGGAAGTTACAAGTTCACTAGGGTAAAGAAGGCTGATGAATTTATGGAAGAATTAGAAAGGTTTCATTTTGGCGAGATGTCGTTCCATCGAAATGACTCCCACGGTAAAGTAGAAGAACATTGCAAGGAACACAACGTGCATTTTGAGTACACTCACCATTGGGATAGGGAAGAATCTGTCTTCCGAAATGCTCCGAATATGACATCCTTGAGAAGAAGATTGAAGAAGAAGATCACCACCAAAGGTGGGAAGGGAGATGAACAAGAAAAGGCTGAGGAGGAAGCCAAGAGAAGGAATGAGGAAGCTCAGAGGTTGGCACAAGAAGCTGCACGGTGGCTGCACATAGAATAAGAAGAGAAAAGAAAGGTTGCGCAAGAGGCAGCTAGAAAAGCTGAAGAAGATGCAAGGAAAGAAGAAGAAGAAAAGAAAAGGAAGCTTGATGAGGAGCTCCAAAAGCAAGAAGCAGAAAAGCTAAAACTGACGCAGACAGAGCAGTCAGCCTCTGACACAGCTGGAGGGTAGACCCAGGACATGGAGAACCCCCGAGGATCAGGACCCACAAGTACCTACTACCAGCACACCCATGATTCCCACTCTCAAGCTGGTCCCTTTTGTGCAGAAAAAAGGAGAAGAAATCCCTGATTTCAATACTGTTTTCTACGACAGAGCAACAAAGAGGATAGTGAAGAGAACAGAAAGGAGGATTGAAACAAGAGGTCTACCTGGTAAAATGATAACGGATATGGCTGTTGTGTTGGGAACAGACCAGGACCCTCAATTTACCATCAGAGCAAGAGCTGCATTAATCCAAGCTTCAGAGGAGAATGTAGACAAGATCATGACAGACTTGGAGCAATCCAATAAATCCTCTACTCAACTTAAGGATACATTAAGGAAAGAAAGAGAAGAAATCAATAGGCTGAAAAGAAAGTATGAGGACATGAAAGAAGAGATGAGAGCCTCCAAGAATGAACTGAAGCACCTCCAAGTGGAGAGACAAGTTATGGAAACTACACAGGAGTCTCTGGAGAGAATGCAGAAAGAATATCAAGAGCTAAAGATTGAAAAGGAACAGCTGTTGGGAAAGGTAGAAGAGCTAGAAGAGCAACAAAAGATCCTCTTGGAGGCCAATGAGATGCACACACAAGAACAGGAAAAGAAACATAAAGAGCATATTTCCTCTCTAATGACTGCTCTGGAGGAAGCAAGGGAGCATTAGGTCAATCTACAAACATTCAAAGAGCATGTTTTGGCCTAAAAGGCTAAGATGCTGCAGCTACAGACTGCTATAGAGGGAGAGAGGTGAAAAGTTCTACACGTAGATGGCCGATTGGAGGAAATACTTGAAACCTCCTCTTTCTTGTGGATAGATCTCAGGACGTCCTTGAAGTCTTGACTGCAAGAATGGCAAGGCTGGAAAACAATGAAGAAACTCCAGCAGAGCATTTCAAAAAAGTAGTTAAGAAGACGAAAGGAGCATGCACCGAATTTTTCAGAATTCTTTTCATTACCTACAACCGGTGCCAGATAGAGGCCGATCAGAGGCTTAAGGCTTTCCCGGATCACAACGCCTTTGTGGAGCTGTTGCAGAAGAGATACCAGGAGGAGGAACCTAAAGTATAGTGTATTAAAGCCCTGCATGATCATATCTTGAGGAACGAAGTAGATCATTCAGCTATCAGCGTGCAGCTTCTGGAGGATCGGCTTCGATTGAGTGCAGCCAGGATTGAGGCTATAAAGAACCAGGCTGCTAAGTTTGAGATCAATATTCAGTTTTTAGAGCCTTGTGCATTTGAGGGCATTGCCTCTGAACCTTCGGTATGGAAGAAATTTCTAGATGCCCAAGTGGGACCCTCCTCGTAAAAGGAATGGTCACTTTTTGTAATGTGTAACATTTTGTAAAAAACATTGGAGAAAAGTCAAGCGTTGGGAAACGAAGAGTTGGGAAGCCCAAAGGTTACTTTGGGTAGCCCAACTGTCTCACCCTTTTGTATAAATGTAGAAAGCTTAGAAGGGAGAAGGGATTTTTCCCAGTTAGACATGAAAAACGATGTTGTAAGAAGAACTATTTCTCTTTGCAATAAAGAAGTATTGTTTGACTGTTGGAGAAAGATTGGTGGCACTTTCAAATGTTATGCTGTGGATGGCTGAAAGATGAACTATTTTGTTTTTCCAGCTTTTGTCCATTAATTGTGAGATCGTTCTAACTCTCAGAACCTATGTTCTTGTTTAAATGATTTCTGGTTTATTTTGTAGAATTACCACCATGAGTAATGTATGTTGTTCATAAAACAATTGCCTATCTGATTGTTGAAATATCTTTTATCATTTATGTGTTGTAGAAAGAAACATCAGCTACCTGTAATTTCTCTTTATAATGCATGCACAATACACATTACTCATAATTAAGTTACAGTTTGCTCCCTGGGGATAGATAGATAGATAGTTAGTTTTATTTCTGCATATGTGATTTAGATGCTTGTGAGCCTTAGACGAGAGGTAAGAACCTGTGCATCACATTGTGACTGCTCCTTGTATTTTCATCACCCTGCATGATTAATTAGGCACTTGCATCTCATACACTAAATCAAAAATACAAAATATACACGGTGGACCGTGCTGCAACCGGCAAAACCTTTGTTTTGTTACTTTGACCTACGGTAGCCGGACCGCAAACCGGACGGATTCCCCATACCAAATAGTCATGGGCTAATTGGGAACGTTGACTGGGGAGAATCCCTTTCTGTTGTTTCCTATGAATTTCCAGGACTCAACAGTTCTGGCGCTAGAAGGAGGGCCTCCAGTGCATGGCTGGCCGTGGAAACTTATTTTTCCCAAGATTACCCCACCAACAGATGTTTTGAAGCTTGTAACCTGACCCAAGTACTTACAGGTTTCGGTTATACCTTTGAAGTAAGAAATCATGTTCTCACCCTACGTTACTCTTTACTCAGACTTTGTTCCTTTACCTGTGATCATGGCTGGTGTAATTGTGAATCATCCCAACCCATTAAGTGCTTGGAGAGATAGATCCCCTTTGAACCTCACACCTCCATTGCATAACCTACCTCAAGCTTTTGATAAGCTGCTGCCTAAGTTTGACCCTGAGGAAAGGATTGTTGTAGATGACCACTTACAAAGTTTCTATTTGGCGGTAGAAGGGTTAAGGGCTGGGGAGTACGAAGATGTTGTCTGTAGATTGTTTCCTCACACCCTTAAGGGAGCAATAGCATCCTGGTATTTCAATTTTCCTACAAACTCCATTCCTTATTGGGACACCTTCGAAAGGACTTTCAGAAGTAAGTATTTAGCCCAAAATACACATGCCTCGCTGATGAAAGGTCTTGGTTTGTTAAGAAAAGAGAAGAATGAGAAGGTACATACTTTCACTCAAAGATTTTCAACATACCTAAAGAACTTTTCTGAAGATGACAGACCCTCTGACAAGGTATTAATTGAATATTATACCTTAGCCCTAGGACCTGAGCTGGCCATGTTTGCCAAGATGAAAGCCAAACCTACATTGGTAGAGACTTATGAAGAGGCTGAAAGAGTAGAGGCTGAAAGGGAAAGTGTAGAAGATTATCCCAATTTACCTGGAGAGAAAACTACAAATAGAAGAGCTTTATTGCTGTCTAAACCTAAAGATGAACAATCACATGATTATCAGGGAATGATGACAATGCTTCAGAAGCTGTCCAACCGAATAATAGATCTAGAAAAAGAAAGGGAAATGCGGAAAACTTACAAATCCTACTATCCAAAAAAAGAGGATAGCAACCAATGGAAAATCCCTCCCCCAAATTTAGCCTCAATGAATATAACAGAAGTGGGAGGAGACAATTTCTGCACTTTTCACCAACAACCTCATTCGGAAAAGAAGTGCCCTCAATGGTTGAATTCGATGACATTGGTTATGAATCAGCTGCTAGATTCTAAATTGACTAAGGACAGTGGTAAAGAGGAAAAGGAAACCCAGACTATGGAGAAACTAGATAATAACACCATTTTTTCATGGGATGGTGTCTCGCTGTTTGACACTGAAGAGAACGTTCTCAAAACTGAATGCACACCTACAGCAACAAAGAACATGGATTTAACAATTTTGAAGATCAAAAGATTGCAAAATAATTTCAAGAGACAGGCAGATATCAGTAATGAAGATAAACCACCTAAAGTCACTACTTTCAACCAGGAAACAGAACCAATCATTGAGCCTGTCAAACCTGTGGAAGATGTTGAGGAGGAGCACACTGGAAAAGCTAAGGAAGTTAAAGAGGAAATACCCACCGAAAACCAACCTGCGGAGGAAAAGGACAAATCTACTGGGGAAAGGAAAAATAGCACCCCACCTTTCCTTTTGACTCTGGAAATTTTGAACCATAAGGTCCATAATTGTCTGGTGGACTCTGGATCATCGGTGAATGTGATGCCTCTTGCAATCTGCAAAAAACTTTCTGGGCAGCTAGAACCTACTGATTAGGATGTCACTCAACTAGACAAGACTAGTGTCAAAGTGGTGGGTGAGATGAAGAATGTTTTGAATCGATTGTCTGCAAATAAAAAGTTATGTCAGTACCTTGATATTATAGTAGCAGACATACCTGATGGCTATGGATTGATCTTGAATCGAGATTGGTCGGCCTAACTAGATGGGTACTTTGCTTCAGACTGGTCACACTTATGGTTGCCTCAGAAGGGTATCCCAGACCTGATTAAGATTTTAAGAGAGCCCTACATGAAGCAAAATGTTACCGGGCTAGGAGAGGGAAATGAATCTGCTAATTCTGTCCTGGGAAACTATCTGATTGAGCTTAAGCTAAGACATCCTACCTCAAGAAAGGCCAGCTCTAGAATTGACACTCAGCTTGATCTCCTTCAACTTCCGCAGACTAAGAGGGATGACTATAAGATAGTAGACATGTGTTCAATTGCAAAAATAGCACAGCTAGACTATGGTTAGATATCTCATGTCTATAATCCAGCCCACCCCTTAACTCGTTTGATTGAAGATTCTTAAGGGAGGTCACCTATTTCTTTTCTTTTGCTTTGTACATAAATAAATTGATGTTGTTTTTCTTTGATGCTTTGATATTGTTTTATTTTGATTATTTGATTTGATGATGTTTTCTTTCCTGCTATGTTTTTGAATAAAGAGGCAAACTTTTGGTTACAATGGAACCATCAGGGTTCTTTATTAACTAAAATCTTGAGCAAAAGACTGCGCTCTAAAACATAGAGTGTCTTCTTGTAGCAGTGTCCCTAACTAGCCATGCATTCGTTGGAGTCTTACTTAACCCCTGTAAATAATTCAGAAGTAAAAGAGGTCTGGAATACTATTTCGAGGCTCCATCCATTTCACATCTTAAATATCCAAGGGGGTGACAGCAAAAGACCCACAGAAAGGAAGCAAGGTAAACAGTATATCATATATAAATGAGCCCATGCCATAATTTCAGAAAAGCTAAAAGCTATCAAGAGTCAAAACTCCTTAAAGAAACAAGACATATAAAAGCAAAGTATCAAAAAACATGAATTTCAAATTGGCGAAAGTTCCTCTTTGTCCGTGAGATGAAATGCCAATTCTTCTCTCACACAAAAGGGCACTATGGGATAGAGGAGCCTGAATAAAATTCAGAAAGAAAGACAAATGGAGGACTCACAAGAACTAAAGTTCAAATGGCACAAAAGTGCACTTGGCATGGGAATGAGGAACAAAAGGATAATACTGCTTACTATCTGTTACAATCCTGTGGTGTCCAAGCATGAAACTACCTAAGGACGGGTAAAATAAACCTCATTTATTAGGCCTCAAAAGAGTCATTCAAACTTGCAATATTTCTGATGTTACCATTTCCCAAAGAATGGACTACTTCTCAATGGTTTAAATGCTTAAGTTGGCCAGCCTAGGGATACAAACATATAGAAGATTTCAACTTTTATTCAGACGGTCTTGCACTGGGAAGGGGTTAATTCAGAAATCTGGGGTTCACCAGGTAGTCGTCAATTGTTGCAGCTACAACAATTTCCAAAAATTCAAAAAATTTTAGGACCCTCCTTTTTCTTGGATTAGATTGATTTTCTTCTTCGATTTGATCTGAGAACTTTCAAAAAGACTTTTCTTATGCCTGGATTGATCTACCGCTGGTTTTCAATTTTTCTAACGCTTGAAAAAAATTCAATGATTGATCAAACTTTATCATTTTCCTTTTAATTCCATTTTCATCATGGCCGAATCGGAAGGTATTTGCTTTTCTTCCCGCCGTTATGGATGGATAAGCAGTATTGGCTTCGAATTCCTTTCCGATTTGGTTGTTTTTACCTCGGCTATTTTTGAGTTTTATATCGAAACTATTTATCATTTCTTTCTCCGCCGTTGCGGGAGGAAAACTACTTCCTCTTCCGATCATTACTTTAATGTTTCGGACCCGTTTGTTATTTCCATCGATTTCGTAAGTCGTGGGCTTCCGCCCTTGCGGCTGCGGGAAGCCTTTTCCTTTCGACCATCTAATTCGTTTAAAACTCACCGTTGCAGAAGGTCGCGCCCTTTGTGCTTCCGTCATTGCGGCTGCCGAAAGCGTTAGCTTTTCCGATCCTCTAATGTTCCCGCTTCCGATTTTGAACTCATTTTGCGGAGCAGTTTATCCTTTGTTCTTCCGTCGTTGCGGCTGCGGTTCTGCTTTTGTTCCGATGTTAGAAGTTTGATGCACAATTATTTTTTCACCCGGTTATTCCCCACCATTGCGGATGGATCTATGGTTTGGCCTTCTGCCGTTGCGAAAAGAAATACACTTATGTCTTCCGATCCAAATGTCTCCGACGTCCGAGTTTTTGACTTTTCCTCGCCACGCATGTTGATTATATATAGATGGGCTTGGGATTGTTGGATTATCTTATTATTCTATGCGTTTTTTGACTATTTTCGTTCCAGCTGTCAAAATCGTTGCGGTCGCTCGCTCGCGTTTGCCCGGTCCCACGTTTTCGGTACACGCAGTCTAGGTGTCTCAATCGTGAAGTTAGACAGGCCTCTCCACGTCGGTTACACATCATTTATAGGTAGGCTCATTGTTTCCCTAACCCCGTTCCGTTTGAAGCATTTGTAATTTTTGCCCACGATTGGTTTTTTTTTCTAGGGCTGTTCTCGCTCAGCCCCGTTTTACATGCGTATATAGTGGGGGATTTATAGCATAACTAGTAGTGTGGATGTTTTAACCCACAGAGTAGTATTTTTTCCGTGGCCCTTTTATTCGCTCGACCCTACAAATAGTGATGGGGGCTCGATGCAGACGGTCATTCCGCCGTCTGCACCAAATTGCCCATTATGATGTGGTTTTCCCTTTTGTGCGGTTTTTCATTTTACCCGCATCCTAGAGTAGCAAGCGTTTCTTCGCACTGTTCCATGCACAGTCGATTTTAAACCCTAACCAATGGAGGGGATATGTCACAGCTTTTAGCTTGTTAGCCGTAAATCACATGGGTAGTGGTTTTGTTCAAAGCTCCACTAAAGGCTTGCGTAGTTTTCCCCCTATCTGTCCCGCGCAGCGAAATGATAATGGCACCCGCAGAGAGCGGAGGTTTTAGTCATGTTAATGTAAATGTTTTTCCTGTGAACAGCATGAGTCTTCTTCGTTTTTTATATAGATTTCATTCCCACTGGATTTTATTGTTAGAACTGTTCTGATATTGAAGAGCAGTGATAGTTTGCATATATGTGATTTATTTGACTGATTTCCATCATGCTAGACATAGACAAAGTCACTGAACACTGCACATTGTGTTTCAATGGTTCTGATAGTTAGGCCATTTCTGCTTATATATATGCATATATTTGCTTCATTGACTGATTGCTATCATGTTAAGGATAGAAGAAAGGACACACTACACATTGATGTTTACAAGTTGGTCACTCAGCCAAAATGGCTTAATGTTACAATTTTATGGCAGGAAGAGTTCGCAATGTCAAAGAGGCAAAAGAAGAAGGCCCCTATGGTCGAGGAAGAGCCCGAAGTAGAAACTGTCACCAAAATGGAATATATATATGAGGACACTAAGTGCATTTCTGGTGTTGAACCTGAATACCAGTAGGGGGAAATATACAGACTGATCACGCACAGAGAGGTTCCTGACATGGGATTGGAAGAAGACTCCATATATGCCAACATAGAAAGATCTTCATTGATGAAGATCACCACCAGACCAGAGTTGTTCCTATGCTCTGAAGTAATCAGTTTGATTCTGCCTCGGGTAGATGTCATAACAATGATTCTGGAAAATGTTGAAAGACAGGACTATGCTGCATATAGCCCTGGATATGTAGCGTTGGCTTACCACTTGCCAGAAGCCCAAGTATTTTTAACTGACGATTGGTTGAACAACATTAGAATGGACCTTGTGGAGACCATGAAGAGAATGTTGTTTCCTGGAAAACATTTTAGAAACAGGCCAATGGGTGATTATGACACAGCCAGCTTAAGAACCCCATACAGGTTCATAGCTTTAATGTTGAACAGGATTTTTAGAAGAGCACATGGTAGGTTCTTCAAGTTAGAATGGATCCCAATCATTTTTCATGTTGCGACCCAGGGTACAATTTTCAACTAGGCCAGCATTGTATCTAACAGCCTCTCTACCTGCTTGGCCTCAGCTTTGGGAGGAGTGTCTCAAAAGAGATCTGAGTTCTACATGAGTTCCATACTTGTAGACTGTATATTATGCAATCAGCCTTTCCCTGGCCTCAGGTGCATCTGGGACAGGAAGAGGACGCCTATCTATTCTGCTTATAGACCGTTGTGTTCACACCAGTACCACAATCATTATCGAGAAGTCTGTGAGCACTTCATCATGCATTTATATACACTCATTTTCCTGAAGGAGTGTGATTGTATGTCAAAGGAGGCACTGCAAGTGATGGCGGAGTATGCAGATTACTTTCTGACTGAAGATGGCCTTTATTTTAGGATATTTGGAGGTTCAAGAGCACCCTCCCTGCTGCCCAAATACGCTACTGACTACATCATTCACAAGGAGGCTATGAGGCAATTCTTCTTGGATGGCATAGGGAGTTTCTTGTTTGAGCATAAGAAGACTGCTTATCCTCCTCTGCCCTTCAAGTTAGGAAGTTACAGGTTCACTAGGGTAAAGAAGGCTAATGAATTTATGGAAGAATTAGAAAGGTTTCATTTTGGTGAGATGCCATTCCATCGAAATGACTCCCACGGTAAAGTAGCAGAACATTCCAAGGAACACAACGTGCATTTTGAGTACACTCACCATTATGATAGGGAAGAATCTATCTTCCGAAATGCTCTGAATATGACAGCCTTGAGAAGAAGATTGAAGAAGAAGATCACCACCAAAGGTGGGAAGGGAGATGAACAAGAAAAGGCTGAGGAGGAAGCCAAGAGAAGGAACGAGGAAGCTTAGAGGTTGGCACAAGAAGCTACAGGGTGGCTGCACACAGAAGAAGAAGAGAAAATAAAGGCTGCACAAGAGGCAGCTAGAAAAGCTGAAGAAAATGCAAGGAAAGAAGAAGAAGAAAAGAAAAGGAAGCTTGATGAGGAGCTCCAAAATCAAGAAGCAGAAAAGCTAAAACTGACGCAGACAGAGCAGTCAGCCTCTGACACGGCTAGAGAACAGACCCAGGACGTGGAGAACCCCTGAGGTTCAGGACCCACAAGTACCTGCTGCCAGCACACCCATGATCCCCACTCTCAAGCTAGTCACTTTTGTGCAGAAAAAAGGAGAAGAAACCCCTGATTTCAATACTGTTTTCTACGAAAGAGCAACAAAGAGGATAGTGAAGAGAACAGAAAGGAGGATTGAAACAGGAGGTCTTCCTAGTAAAATGATAACGGATACGGATGTTGTGTTGGGAACAGACCAGGACCCTCAATTTACCATCAGAGCAGGAGCTGCATTAATCCAAGCTTCAGAGGATAATGTAGACAAGATCATGAAAGACTTGGAGCAATCCAAGAAATCCTCTGCTCAACTTAAGGATACATTAAGGAAAGAAAGAGAAGAAAGAAATAGGCTGAAAAGAAAGTATGAGGACATGAAAGAAGAGATGAGAGCCTCCAATAATGAACTGCAGCTCCTCCAAGTGGAGAGACAAGTTATGGAAAATACACAAGAGTCTCTGGAGAGAGTGCAGAAAGAATATCAAGAGCTAAAGATTGAAAAGGAACAGCTGCTGGGAAAGGTAGAAGATCTAGAAGAGCAGCAAAAGATCCTCTTGGAGGCCAATGAGATGCACACCCAAGAACATGAAAAGAAACATCAAGAGTAGATTTCCTCTCTAACGACTGCTCTGGACGAAGCAAGGGAGCAGCAGGTCAATCTACAACTGTTCAAAGAGCATGTTTTGGCCCAAAAGGCTAAGACGTTGTAGCTATAGACTGCTATAGAGGGAGAGAGGTGCAAAGTGATGCAGGTATATAGCTGATTGGAGGAAATCCTGGAAACCTCCTCTTTCTTTGTGGATAGATCTTAGGACGTCCTTGAAGTCCTGACTGCAAGAATGGCAAGGATGGAAGACAATGAAGAAACTCCAGTAGAGATGCCAGCAAAAGATCAACAGGCCCTCAAGTGGGATTATGACTTATTGGAATTTTCTATAAACACCATAGAGGATTTCAAAAAAGCAGTTAAGAAGACGAAAGGAGCATGCACCGATTTTTTCAGAAGGCTTTTCATTACTTACAACCGATGCCATATAGAGGCCGACCAGAGGCTTGAGGCTTTCTCGGATAACAACGCCTTTGTGGAGATGTTGCAGAAGAGATACTAGGAGGAGGAAGCTAAAGTACAGCGTATTAAATCCCTGGATGATCAGATCTTGAGGAGGGAAGTAGATCATTCAGCTATCAGCGTGCAGCTTGTGGAGGATCAGCTTCGATTGAGTGCAGCCAAGATTGAGGCTATAAAGAACCAGGCTGCTAAGTTTGAGATCAATATTCAGTTTTTAGAGCCTTGTGCGTTTGAGGGCATTGCCTCTGAAGCTTCGGTATGGAAGAAATTTCTAGTTGCCCAAGTGGGACCCTCCTCGTAAAAGGAATGGTCACTTTTTGTAATGTGTAACATTTTGTAAAAAACATTGGAGAAAAGTCAAGCGTTGGGAAACGAAGAGTTGGGAAGCCCAAAGGTTACTTTGGGTAGCCCAACCGTCTCACCCTTTTGTATAAATGTAGAAATGTTAGAAGGGAGAAGGGATTTTTCCCAATTAGACATGAAAAATGATGTTGTAAGAAGAACTATTTCTCTTTGCAATAAATAAGTATTGTTTGCCTGTTGGAGAAATATTGGTGGCACTTTCAAATGTTATGCTGTGGATGGCTGAAAGATGAACTATTTTGTTTTTCCAGCTTTTGTCCATTAACCGTGAGATCATTCTAACTCTCAGAACCTATGTTCTTGTTTAAATTATTTCTGGTTTATTTTTTGGAATTACCACCATGAGTAATGTATGTTGTTCATAAAACAATTGGCTATCTAATTGTTGAAATATCTTTTATCGTTTATTTGTTGTAGAAACAAACATCAGCTACCTGTAATTTCTCTTTATAATGCATGCAAAATACACATTACTCATAATTAAGTTACACTTTGCTCCCTGGGGATAGATATATAGATAGATAGATAGATAGTTACTTTTATTTCCGCATATGTGATTTAGATGCTTGTGAGCCTAAGACTAGAGGTAAGAACCTGGGCATCACATTGTGACTGCTCCTTGTATTTTCATCACCCTGCATGGTTAATTAGGCACTTGCATCTCATACATTAAATCAAAAATACAAAATATACATGGTGGACCGGGCCACAACCAGTAAAACCTTTGTTTTTGTTACTTTGACCTACGGTAGCCGGACCGCAAACCGGATGGATTCCCCATACCAAACAGTCACGGGATAGTTGGGAACGTTGACTGGGGAGAATCCCTTTCTGTTGTTGCTTGCGAATTTCCAGGCCTCAACAGTTCTGGCGCTAGAAGGGGGGCCGCCAATGCATGAATGGCCGTGGAAACTTATTTTTCCCAAGATTACCCCACCAGCAGATGTTTTGAAGTTGTAACCTAACCCAAGTACTTACAGGTTTCGGTTATACCTTTGAAGTAAGAAATGTTGTTATCACCATGCGTTGCTCTTTACTTAGACTTTGTTCCTTTACCTGTGATCATGGCTGGTGTAATTGTGAATCAGCCCAACCCATTACCTGCTTGGAGAGCTAGATCCCCTTTGAACCTCACACCTCCATTGCATAACCTACCTCAAGATTTTGATAAGCTACTGCCTAATTTTGACCCTGAGGAAAGGATTGCTGTAGATGACCACTTACAAAGTTTCTATTTGGAGGTAGAAGGGTTAAGGGCTGGGGAGTACGAAGATGTTGTCTGTAAATTGTTCCCTCACACCCTTAAGGGAGCAGCAGCATCCTGGTATTTCAGTTTTCCTACAAACTCCATTCCTGATTGGGACACCTTCGAAAGGACTTTCAGAAGTAAGTATTCAGCCCAAAAGACACATGCCTCGCTGATGAAAGGTCTTGGTTTGTTAAGAAAAGAGAAGAATGAGAAGGTACATACTTTCACTCAAAGATTTTCAACATACCTAAAGAACTTTTCTGTAGATGACAGACCCTCTGACAAGGTCTTAATTGAATATTATACCTCAGCCCTAGGACCTGAGCTGGCCATGTTTTCCAAGATGAAAGCCAAACTTACATTGGTAGAGACTTATGAAGAGGCAGAAAGAGTAGAGGATGAAAGGGAAAGTGTAGAATATTATCCTGATTTACCTGGAGAGAAAAATACAAATAGAACAGATTTATTGCTATCTAAACCTAAAGATGAACAATCACATGATTATCAGGGAATGATGACAATGCTTCAGAAGCTATCCAGCCGAATAATAGATCTGGAAAAAGAAAGGGAAATGCGAAAAACTTACAAATCCTACTATCCAAAAAAAGAGGATAGCAACCAATGGAAAATCCCTCCCCCAAATTTAGCCTCAATGAATATAACAGAAGTGGGGGGAGACAATTTCTGCACTTTTCACCAATAACCTCATTTGGAAAAGAAGTGCCCTCAATGGTTGAATTCGATGACATTGGTTATGAATCAGCTACTATATTCTAAATTGACTAAGGATAGTGGTAAAGAGGAAAAGAAAACCCAAACTATGGAGAAACTAGATAATGACACCATGTTTTCATGAGATGGTGTCTCGCTGTTTGAAAATGAAGAGAACGTTCTCAAAACTGAATGCACACATACAGCAACAAAGAACATGGATTTAACAATTTCGAAGATCAAAATATTGCAAAAGAATGTCAAGAGACAGGCAGATATCAGTAATGAAGATAAACCACCTAAAGTCACTACTTTCAACCAGGAAACAGAACCAATCATTGAGCCTGTCAAACCTGTGGAAGATGTTGAGGAGGAGCACACTGGAAAAGCTAAGGAAGTTAAAGAGGAAATACTCACTGAAAACCAACCTGCGGAGGAAAAGGACAAATCAACTGGGGAAAGGAAAACTAGCACCCCACCTTTCCTTTTGACTCTGGAAATTTTGAACCATAAGGTCCATAATTGTCTGGTGGAATCTAGATCATCGGTGAATGTGATGCCTCTTGCAATCTGCAAAAAAAATTTTGGGCAACTAGAACCTACTAATTGGGATGTCACTCAACTAGACAAGACTAGTGTCAAAGTGGTGGGTGAGATGAAGAATGTTTTGATTCGATTGTCTGCAAATAAAAAGATATGTCAGTACCTTGATATTATAGTAGCAGACATACCTGATGGCTATGGATTGATCTTGAATCGAGATTGGTCAGCCCAACTAGATGGGTACTTTGCTTCAGACTGGTCACACTTGTGGTTGCCTCGGAAGGGTAGCCCAAACCTGATTAATATTTTAAGAGAGCCCTACATGAAGCAAAATGTTACTGGGCTAGGAGAGGGAAATGAATCTGATGATTCTGTCCTGGGAAACTATCTGACTGAGCTTAAGCTAATACATCCTACCTCAAGAAAGGCCAACTCTAGAATTGACACTTAGCCTGATCTCCTTCAACTTCCTCAGACTGAGAGGGATGACTGTAAGATAGTATACATGTGTTCAATTGCAAAAATAGCACAGCTAGACCATGGTTAGATATCTCATGTCTATAAGCCATCCCACCCCTTAACTCGTTTGATTGAAGATTCTTAAGGGCGGGAACCTATTTCTTTTCTTTTTCTTTGTACATAAATAAATTGATGTTGTTTTTCTTTGATGCTTTGATATTGTTTTCTTTTGATTATTTGATTTGATGTTGTTTTCTTTACTGCTATGTTTTTGAATAAAGAGGCAAACTTTTGGTTACAATGGAAACATCAGGGTTCTTTATTAACTGAAATCTTGAGCAAAAGACTGCGCTCTAAAACATAGAGTGTCTTCTAGTAGCAGTGTCCCAGACTAGCAATGCATTCGTTGGAGTCTTACTTAACCCCTGTAAATAATTCAAAAGTAAAAGAGGTCTAGAATACTATTTCGGGGCTCCATCCATTTCAAATCTTAAATATCCAAGGGGGTGACAACAAAAGACCCACGGAAAGGAAGCAAGGTAAACAGTATATCATATATAAATGAGCCCATGCCATAATTTCAGAAAAGCTAAAAGCTATCAAGAGTCAAAACTCCTTAAAGAAACAAGACATATCAAAGCAAAGTATCAAAAAACATGAATTTCAAATTGACGAAGTTCCTCTCCGTCCGTGAGATGAAACGCCAATTCTTCTCTCACAAAAAAGGGCACTATGGGATAGAGGAGCCTGAATAAAATTCAAAAAGAAAGGCAAATGGAGGACTCACAAGAACTAAAGTTCCAATGGCACAAAAGTGCACTTGGCATGGGAATGAGGAACAAAAGGATAATACTGTTTACTATCTGTTACAATCATGTGGTGTCCAAGAATGAAACTACCTAAGGACGAGTAAAATAAACCTCATTTATTAGGCCTCAAAAGAGTCATTCAGACTTGCAATATTTCTGATGTTACCATTTACCAAAGAATGGACTACTTCTCAATGGTTTAAATGCTTAAGTTGTCCAGCCTATGGATACAAACATATAGAAGATTTTAACTTTTAATCAGATGGTCTTGCACTGGGAAGGGGTTAATTCATAAATCTGGGGCTCACCAGGTAGTCACCAATTGTTGCAGCTGCAACAATTTCCCAAAATTAAAAAAAATTTAGGACCCTCCTTTTGCTTGGATTAGTTTGATTTTCTTCTTCGATTTGGTCTGAGAACTTTCAGAAAGACTTTTCTTATGCCTGGATTGATCTACCGCTGGTTTTCAATTTTTCTAACGCTTGAAAAAAATTCAATAATTGATCGAACTTTATCATTTGCCTTTTAATTACGTTTTCATCATGGCTGAATCGGAAGGTATTTGCTTTTCTTCCCACCGTTGTGGATGCATAAGCGGAATTGGCTCCGACTTCCTTTCCGATTTGGTTGTTTTTACCTCGGCTGTTTTCGAGTTTTACATCGAAACTATTTATCATTTCTTTCTCCGCCATTGCGGGAGGAAAACCGCTTCCTCTTCCGATCATTGCTTTAACGTTTCGGACCCGTTTGTTATTTCCATCGATTCCATAAGTCGTGGGCTTCCGCCCTTGCGGCTGAGGGAAGCCTTTTCCTTCCGGTCGTCTAAGTCGTTTAAAACTCGCCGTTGCGGAAGGTTGCGCCCTTTGTGCTTCCATCGTTGTGGCTACCGAAAGCGTTAGCTTTTCCGATCCTCTAATGTTCCCACTTCCAATTTTGAACTCATTTTGCGGAGCGGTTTATCCTTTGTTCTTCTGCCGTTGCGGCTGCGGTTCTGCTTTTGTTCCGATGTTAGAAGTCCGACGCGCGGTTATTTTTTCACCCGGTTATTGCCTGCCATTGCAGATGGATCTATGGTTTGGCCTTCCGCCGTTGCGAAAAGAAATACACTTCTGTCTTCCGATCCAAATGTCTCCAACGTTCGAGTTTTTGACTTTTCCCCACCACGTGTGTTGATTATATATAGATGGGTTTGGGATTGTTGGATTATCTTATTATTCTACGTGTTTTTCGATTGTTTCCATTCCAGCTGTCAGAATCATTGCGGTCACTCGCTCACGTTCACCCTGTCCCCCGTTTTCGGTACACGCAGTCCAGGTGTCTCAATCGTGAAGTTCGACAGGCCTCTCCACGCCGTTTACGCATCGCTGCCAGGTAGGCTCGTTGTTGCCCTAACCCCGTTCCGTTCAAAGCATTTGTGATTTTTTCCCACGGTTGGTTTTTTTTTCTATGGTTGTTCTCGCTCGACCCCATTTTACATGCGTATATAGTGGGGGATTTATAGCATAACTGGTAGTGCGGACGTTTTAACCCATGGATTAGTATTTTGTCCGTGGCCCTTTTATTCGCTCGACCCTACGCGTAGTGATGGGGGCTCGATGCAGACGGTCCTTGCGCCATCTGCACCAAATTTCCCAGTATGATGTGGTTTTTCCTTTTGTGCGGTTTTTCATTTTACCCGCATCCTCGAGTAGCAAGCGTTTCGCCGCACTGTTCCGCGCACAGTCAATTTTAAACCCTAACCGGTGGAGGGGATATGTCACGGCTTTTAGCTTGTTAGCCGTAAATCACATGGGTGGTGGTTTTGTTCAAAGCTCCACTAAAGGCTTGCATAGTTTCCCCCCTATCTGTCCCGCGCAGCGAAATGATAACGGCACCCGCAGAGAGCGGAGGTCTTAGTCATGTTAAGGTAAATGTTTTTCCCGCGAACAACACGAGTCTTCTTCATTTTTTATATAGATTTCATTCCTGCTGGATTTTATTGTTGGAACTATTCTGATATTGAAGAGTGGTGATAGTTTGCATATATGTGATTTATTTGACTGATTTCCATCATGCTAGACATAGACAAAGTCACTAAACACTGCACAATGTGTTTCAATGGTTCTGATAGTTAGGCCATTTTTGCTTATATATATGCATATATTTGCTTCATTGACTGATTGCTATCATGTTAAGCATAGAAGAAAGGACACACTGCACATTGATGTTTACAAGTTGGTCGCTCAGCCAAAATGGCTTAATGTTACAATTTTATGGAAAGAAGATTTCGCAATGTCAAAGAGGCAAAAGAAGAAGGCCCCTGTGGTCGAGGAAGAGCCTGAAGTAGAAATTCTCACCAAAATGGAATATATATATGAGGACACTAAGTGCATTTCTGGTGTTGAACCTGAATACCAGTGGGGGGAAATATACAGACTGATCACGCGCAGAGAGGTTCCTGACATGGGATTGGAAGAAGAGTCCATATATGCCAACATAGAAAGATATTCACTGATGAAGATCGCCACCAGACCAGAGTTGTTCCTGTGCTCTGAAGTAATCGGTTGGATTCTTCCTCAAGCAGATGTCACAACAATGATTCTGGAAAATGTTGAAAGACAGGGCTATGTTGCATATAGCCCTGGATATGTAGTGTTGGCTTACCACTTTCCAGAAGCCCAGGTATTTTTAACTGATGATTGGTTGAACAACATTAGAATGGACCTTGTGGAGACCATGAAGAGAATGTTGTTTCCTGGAAAACATTTCAGAAACAGGCCAACAGGTGATTATGACACAACCAGCTTAAGAACCCCATACAGGTTCATAGCTTTAATGCTGAACAGTATTTTTGGAAGAGCACATGGTAGGTTCTTCAAGTTAGAATGGATCCCAATCATTTTTCATGTTGCGACCCAGGGTACAATTTTCAACTGGGCCAGCATTGTATCTAACAGCCTCTCTTCCTGCTTGGCCTCAGCTTTGGGAGGAGTGTCTCAAAATAGATCTGAGTTCTACATGAGTTCCATACTTGTAGACTGTATATTATGCAATCAGCCTTTCCCTGGCCTCAGGTGCATCTGGGACAGGGAGAGGACGCCTATCTATTCTACTTATAGACCGTTGTGGGAACACCAGTACCACACTCATTATCGAGAAGTATGTGAGCACTTCATCATTCCTTTATATACACTCATTTTCCTGAAGGAGTGTGATTGTATGTCAAAGGAGGCACTGCAAGTAATGCCGGAGTATGTAGATTACTTTCTGACTGAAGATGGCCTTTATTTCAGGATGTTTGGAGGTTCAAGAGCACCCTCCCTGCTGCCCAAATATGCTACTGAATACATCATTCACAAGGAGGCTGTGAGGCAAGTATTCTTGGATAGCATAGGGAGTTTCTTGTTTGAGCACAAGAAGACTGCTTATCCTCCTCTGCCCTTCAAGTTAGGAAGTTACAGGTTCACTAGGGTAAAGAAGGTTGATGAATTTGTGGAAGAATTAGAAAGGTTTCATTTTGGCGAGATGCCATTCCATCGAAATGACTCCCACGGTAAAGTAGCAGAACATTGCAAGGAAAACAACGTGCATTTTGAGTACACTCACCATTGGGATAGGGAAGAATCTGTCTTCCAAAATGCTCTGAATATGACAGCCTTGAGAAGAAGATTCAAGAAGAAGATCACCACCAAAGGTGGGAAGGGAGATGAACAAGAAAAGGCTGAGGAGGAAGCCAAGAGAAGGAATGAGGAAGCTCATAGGTTGGCACAAGGAGCTGCAAGGTGGATACACACAGAAGAAGAAGAGAAAAGAAAGGATGCGCAAGAGGTATCTAGAAAAGCTAAAGAAGAAGAAAAGAAAAGGAAGCTTGATGAGGAGCTCCAAAAGCAAGAAGTAGAAAAGCTAAAACTGACGCAGATAGAGCAGTCAGCCTCTGACACAGCTGGAGGGCAGACCCAGGATGTGGAGAACCCTGAGGTTCAACACCCACAAGTACCTTCTGCCAGCACACCCATGATCCCCACTGTCAACCTGGCCCCTTTTGTGCAGAAAAAAGGAGAAGAAATCCCTGATTTCAATACTGTTTTCTACGACAAAGCAACAAAGAGGATAGTGAAGAGAATAGAAAGGAGGATTGAAACAGGAGGTCTGCCTGGTAAAATGATAACTAATATGGCTGTTGTGTTGGGAACAGACCAAGACCCTCGATTTACCATCAGAGCAGGAGCTGCATTAATCCAAGTTTTAGAGGATAATGTATACAAGATCATGACAGACTTGGAGCAATCCAAGAAATCCTCTGCTCAACTTAAGGATACATTAAGGAAAGAAAGAGAAGAAAGAAATAGGCTGAAAAGAAAGTATGAGGACATGAAAGAAGAGATGAGAGCCTCCAAGAATGAACTACAGCTCCTCCAAGTGGAGAGACAAGTTATGGAAACTACACAGGAGTCTCTGGAGAGAGTGTAGAAAGAATATCAAGAGCTAAAGATTGAAAAGGAACAGCTGCTGGGAAAGGTAGAAGAGCTAGAAGAGCAGCAAAAGATCCTCTTGGAGGCCAATGAGATGCACACCCAAGAACAAGAAAAGAAACATCAAGAGCATATTTCCTCTCTAACGACTGCTCTGAAGGAAGCTAGGGAGCAGCAGGTCAATCTACAATCGTTCAAAGAGCATGTTTTGGCCCAAAAGGCTAAGATGATGCAGCTACAAACTGCTATAGAGGGAGAGAGGTGCAAAGTTCTGCAGGTAGATGGCCGATTGGAAGAAATCCTAGAAACCTCCTCTTTCTTTATGGATAGATCTCAGGATGTCCTTGAAGTCCTGAATGCAAGAATGGCAAGGTTGGAAAAGAATGAAGAAACTCCAGCATAGCTACCAGCAAAAGATCAACAGGCCCTCAAGCGGGATTATGACTTATTGGAATTTGCTATGAACACCGTAAAGGATTTCAAAAAATCAGTTAAGAAGATGAAAGGAGCATGCACTGAGTTTTTCAGAAGGCTTCTCATTACCTACAACCGGTGCCAGATAGAGGCCGAGCAAAGGCTTGAGGCTTTCTCGGATCACAACACCTTTGTGGATCTGTTGCAGAAGAGATACCAGGAGGAGGAAGCTAAAGTAAAGCGTATTAAATCCCTGGATGATTAGATCTTGAAGAGCGAAGTAGATCATTCAGCTATCAGCGTGCAGCTTCTGGAGGATCAGCTTCGATTGAGTGCAGCCAGGATTGAGGCTATAAAGAACTAGGCTGCTAAGTTTGAGATCAATATTCAGTTTTTAGAGCCTTGTGCGTTTGAGGGCATTGCCTCTGAAGCTTCGGTATGGAAGAAATTTCTAGATGCCCAAGTGGGACCCTCCTCATAAAAGGAATGGTCTCTTTTTGTAATGTGTAACATTTTGTAAAAAACATTGGAGAAAATTCAAGCGTTGGGAAATGAAGAGTTGGGAAGCCCAAAGGCTACTTTGGGTAGCCCAACTGTCTCACCCTTTTGTATAAATGTAGAAAGCTTAGAAGGGAGAAGGGATTTTACCCAGTTAGACATGAAAAACAATGTTGTAAGAAGAACTATTTCTCTTTGCAATAAAGAAGTATTGTTTTCCTGTTGGAGAAATATTGGTGGCACTTTCAAATGTTATGCTGTGGATGGCTGAAAGATGAACTATTTTGTTTTTCCAGCTTTTGTCCATTGACCGTGAGATCGTTCTAACTCTCAGAACCTATGTTCTTGTTTAAATGATTTCTAGTTTATTTTGTGGAATTACCACCATGAGTAATGTATGTTGTTCATAAAACAATTGGCTATCTGATTGTTGAAATATATTTTATCGTTTATGTGTTGTAGAAAGAAACATCAGCTACCTGTAATTTCTCTTTATAATGCATGCACAATACACATTACTCATAATTAAGTTACAATTTGCTCCCCAGGGATAGATAGATAGATAGATAGTTAGTTAGTTAGTTTTATTTCCGCATATGTGATTTAGATGCTTGTGAGCCTAAGACGAGAGGTAAGAACCTACGCATCACATTTTGAATGCTCCTTGTATTTTCACCACCCTGCATGGTTAATTAGGCACTTGCATCTCATACATTAAATCAAAAATACAAAATATACACGGTGGACCGGGCCGCAACCGGTAAAACCTTTGTTTTTGTTACTTTGACCTACGGTAGCCGGACCACAAACCGGACAGATTCCCCATACCAAACAGTCATGGGCTAGTTGGGAACGTTGACTGGGGAGAATCCCTTTCTGTTGTTGCCTGCGAATTTCCAGGCCTGAACAGAATAATAAGAAGACAGCTACAACAAAGAAAGAAGAAGGGGAGCCATATTGCAATCATTGTACAACAAGCAGACATGACGATGAGCATTGTTGGAAGTTACATCCTTAATTGAGACCGAAGCGATTTGCGAACATAGGTAAGAAAAAGGTTGCTGCTACCATTCAGCAATATTTAGGTTCTGATTCGGGTGATGAAACACATATTAAAGCCATGTGAATTCAAGGTACAAATTCTTTTCGTGTTAATTCAAATTCTACAACAGAAACTTCTAATGATAGAAAGAGAAATAAATTGTTTCATATTAGAGTTGTTTCTAAACATACAAAAGTTGATGCATTATTTGATCTGTTTTCTCAAGTAAATTTAATTTCTGAAAATATAGTCAAGAAGTTAGGATCAAAAACAACACCTCATCCCAAACTGTATCCTCTTGGTTGGGTTTGTGATGATGCCAAACTTAATGTTACAAAACAATGTAAAGTTAGGTTTGTTATAGCTAGGAAATTGATAGAAGAAGTAGAAATGGATGTTGTTCCTCTTGATATCTATGGAATAGTTTTGGGAAGCCCTTATTTGTATGATAGGGATGCAATTTTCTTTAGAAAAGAAAACAAATATGATCTCACAAAAGAAAGAGTAGAATATGTTGTTAGGGCACATAATAAGAAAATTAATTTAACTCTTGTAAGTACAGGACAAATGAAAAGACTTATTAAGAATAATAAGAAATATGTACTCATGGTTGTAAGAGAAAAAGATGTTGAAAAATCTAATGCTTTCCAAGAATGTGATTCTCCTCATAAAAAATAATTATATGATATTGTTTCTAACTATGATGAGATATTTCAAGAACCAAGTGGTTTACCTCCAAAGAGGGAAATTTAACATGAAATACATCTTCAACAAGATGTCCCTCTTCCTAATGTTGGCATGTACAAGATGTCCGTAGTAGAGATGATTGAAATAAAGAAACAAGTACAATACTTTTTGGATCAAGGTGCAATTAGTCCAAGCACCTCTCCATGTGGTTCTCCGATTGTATTGGTACCAAAAAAAGATGGCACATGGAGAATGTGCATTGATTATCGGGCTTTAAACAAAATTACGGTAAAAAATAGATATCCTCTTCCTAGAATATATGATTTACTTGATCAATTGAAAGATGTTGTTTATTTCACTAAGTTGGATTTGTGCAGTGGTTACCATCAAATTAGAATTGTAGATAATGATGTGTGGAAGAGTGCTTTCAAAACAAAGCAAGGTCTTTTCGAATGGCTTGTTATGCCATTTGGACTTTGCAATGCTACAGCAACTTTCATGTGTATAATGAATGATGTCTTTAGACCATTCTTAGAAGACTTTGTAATTGTCTACTTAGATGATATCCTAATTTTTAGTAAAAATTGGGAAGATCATGTAAATCATGTAACGCAAGTTTTAGAAACTTTGCGAAAGGAGAAGTTGTATGTAAAGTTGTCAAAATGTGAATTTGGCAAAACCTCTTTAGTTTACTTAGGTCACATTGTAGGAGAAGGGAAATAAAGATAGATCCTTATAAAGTAGATGTGATTGTAAATTGGCCAAAGCCTACAAATGTAATAGAAGTAAGAAGCTTCTTAGGTGCAGTTCAGTATTGGAGAAGATTCATAGCTAATTTTTCTTTCATAGCAGCTCCTTTACATGATTTAACAAGTGTAAAGAGATCCTTTCAGTGGGAAGGAAAACAACAAAAATGTTTTGATACTTTGAAAGGAAAAATAAGAATAGCTCCAGTGTTAGCTTTGTTGGATCTTCAACAACCATTTGAAATTGAAACGGATGCCAGTGGTTATGCCATGGGTGTGGTTTTGATGCAACATCGCAAGCCTATATGTTTTCATTTCGAGACATTTTCTCAAGCAGTAGTGAACTATCCTACATATGATCAAGAACTTTATGCTTTGGTTCAAAGTGTAAAGAAATGGAAACACTATTTTCTTGGTAAGGAGACAATCATACACACAGATCACCAGCCCCTACAATACCTTCAGTCACAAACCAAATTGCAGCAGTCTCGTCACTATAGATGGATGGGTTTCCTTCAATAGTTTAACTTGGTGATAAAGTACAAGAAGGGTACTCATAAAAAAGTAGAAGATATGCTTTCTAGACCTCCTATTGTTGCATCTATTATTTTGAAAAATACTTCTTTAACTCATGATAGCTATATAGAACAATATGCTTATGACAAATATTTTAAATATGTATATGAGAAACCAACACATGGGATGCAGGTAGAGAATTTGTATTTGCAGGACAAGCTACTTTACCATTTGGGAAAATTATGTATTCCTGTCAGTGAAAGAGTCCATGTAATTCAAGAAGCTCATACTTCTCTTGTGTCTAGTCATTTTGGTGTAGAAAAATCTATATCTCATTTACAAAGGCTTTTTTATTGGCCTCGAATGAAAGAAATTGTAAATAAATATGTAAATGGGTGTGTGATGTGCTCTACTTGTAAGCCCACAAATAGAAAATTGGGGTTGTACAAACCACTCCCTATCCCGTCTCATCCTTGGGAAAGTATTTCCATGGATTTTGTAGGAGGTTTACCCGTGTCAAAAAGAGGTCATGACTATTTGTATGTCGTAGTGGATAGGTTTAGTAAGATGTGTATCTTAATGCCTTGTAAAAAGAAGATTACTACTCAGTAGACTGCTCAATTTTTATTTCAGTATGTATGGGTTCATTTTGGACTGCCGACATCCATCATTTCGGATCGAGACACTCGATGCCTTGGTGAATTCTATACAAGCTTGTGGAGAATGATGGACACAAAACTGAAGAGGAGCACTACGTTTCATCTGCAGACCGACGGGCAGATAAAAAGTTGTAAACATAATAGTGGTCCATTTGCTTCATGGATATTGCAACAAAAATCCTAAGTTATGGGATGATCAGGTTCAATATGTGCAACAGGCATATAACCGAGCTTTGCACTCAAGCACAAAAAGTTCACCATTTGAGACATGTTTTGGGTATTTACCTAAGACTCCTTTGAGCTTGAATTTTGAGAAGGATGATGAACTCATAGAACGATTAGATGAAGACAAAGCTAGAAGGTTGATTCAAAGGATTCAGCAGATACATCAAGTGGTACAAGAACAATTAGAGAAAATCCAGGCTCAATATAAAGCACAACACGAAAAGCACCGAGTTGATCACAAGTTTCAAGTAGGGGATCAAGTATGGTTCCACATCAGTAAAGATAAATTTAAAGGGGAAGTCAAGAAACTCAAGCCCATCAGATATGGTCCTTTCATTATCTTAGAGAAGATTGACACAAATTCCTTCCGCTTAGATCTACCGCCATACATGCAGATATACTCAGTTGTAAATGTAGAGAACTTGAAACTTTATGAACCTCCCATGATAATGGACGAGAGGGAAAATGTTCAAGTTCCATCTATAGATGAATTTGCTTCGGAGTACTTGGGAAAGTTGAAGGAAGATGTCATTTTGGACAGCAGGACCAGAACTTCATGCAGAGGCAATGTTGATTATCTTCAAGTAGGCCTTAAGGGCACACATCCAAGCAAAGCACGGTGGATCAAGAAGGAGAAGGTGAGGGAACTATACCCTCATATATATGTTGATTAGTAAATCTTTTGGAGGCCAAAAGATCTTCAGTGGGGAGGATTGATCCAGTGGATCTCTCGAAAGCCAAAATCGAGGGATTAATATAGTTAGATCTCAAAAATGTTAAAAAATTCAAAGTCCTCTGATCTTAGCAAAAAGTGTACCTTTTTGAAGAGATCGAGGAGAGATTTCCAACGGTGTGAACGGTTTGGAAAACGGACTTCCTACGAGAAAATTATCACGATCTGAATTTTTCATCAAACAGCAAAAAGATGATGACATGGCAGTGCTGATGTGGAAGTACGGATGATGTCAAAAGTGATTATGTGGTAGCATCTAAGAGATGACATGTGGCAATGATGATGTCAGCATGCTGACATGTCACAGACATGGTAGAAAGGTGGCAGCTTGCATGTCGCTGATGTGGCATCTATGTGGACCAATCAAGGGCTTCCACATGGTCCAATCAAAGGGCACCAGATGGCACCCTCGGAATCTAAAAGGTGGCCCAAAGATCAATTTTTGGCCTCAATGGGGTTCAACCCCAAGACCTCATGCACAAAAGTCCTAAGTCTTACCATTAGATTTTGCACATAAACCTTGAGATAACTTTGGTTTATTATGGTTTGGTTATAAAATTAACTTTATAATAGAGTTAAAAGGAGGGTCGGCAAGGCTTGAACTTGTGACCTCTCCAACCCAAGCCCTATGGGATTTTTGTTACATATAATCATCCGTAAATTGTATTTAAGTTAGATTTTTAGAGAAGGTGGAGGTTGGGTTTTTCCGGTGATGATTTTCGAATAGATTGCCAGCACTTATGACAGTAATTAATGTGACCGTATGGCCTTGGATTCCAGGAGGATTGAAGTGAAAATATAGAGTGTTTATACTTGTTTTTGCACGTTTTTCCGAGCCGGACGCAACCGTACAGTCAAAATTCTAATCTGAGTTTCATATTTTTAGAGCATGGGAAGAAGTTAGGTATAACCTGTATTTTTGCCATGTATTTGTAATTATTGTTACTATTTACTGAGATCAATAAAAAGAGGCCTCCCCACTTGAAGCAAGCCCAGAGACATAGTTCCAAAGGGAACAGACTCCGTTATCAATTTGTGTCTTGTTTTTATTGCTTAATGCTCTCTTAAAACCCTTATTTTTGTT
Source organism: Pseudotsuga menziesii (assembly GCA_001517045.1). Classification (NCBI taxonomy): domain Eukaryota; kingdom Viridiplantae; phylum Streptophyta; class Pinopsida; order Pinales; family Pinaceae; genus Pseudotsuga; species Pseudotsuga menziesii. The sequence goes on along the minus strand of LPNX011141689.1, from coordinate 388,108 downwards.
ATTGTTTTTCATTCATATTTGCAATTTTAAAAAGCTCACGATAATCAAAGAATAAAAGATCTTAGATTTTGATCATTCTCAAACCTTATTTCACCTAGTACCTTAGAATCCCTTTGTACATAAATAAACCTCGTCCATTTGCATTTATGGATTCTTTTAGATTTTGCTTGTTTTCTTTCTATTGATTTACTTCTTCTTTCTTTTGTTTAAGCTTTTTCTTTATTTCAATGATTTGCTTAATTTTTTTTTAGAATAATCCAGGTCAAAATTTTGATGCTTGGAAGCATTGGAATCTGAACAAACTGCTCATTTATCTGTGCAAAATTTTAGTCAAAGCAAGATTCTTTAATTTGATAGACTGCTGAAGGGAAGTTACTTTAAGAGCACATTGAAGTCCTACTTAAACCCTATAAAATTACCAAGGTAGATGAAGTCTAGAATACTATCTTGGGACTCCATCCACTTTCACATTAATATCTTTCCTAGGAAGCTTGCCACAAATGACTCACGGAAAGGAAGCAGAACACACAGATGTATGGTATTCAAAATAATCCCATGCCATAAAATTAAATCCAAAAGGATTATTATGAAGAGTCAAAATTCTATAACAGAAAATATGTCTCAAAAAAAGATACACTGAAGACATAAATCAATAAAATCGTTGGATTACTCAAAAGGTTCTTCTCCGTCCGTGAGCTGAAGCAAGTCATCATTCACACAAAATGACACTATGAATGGAAGAACCTAAATCAAATCTCAAATATAAAAGAAGCAATCTAGGAAGACTCAAAAGACAAAAGTCTTGAGAATGCAAAAGGCATGGGACTGAGGAACAAATGAATTCATCTGTATAACTCTGTTACGATCATGTGGTGCCATAGCCGAAGCAACCAAATATAGAGGTAAAAATGAATCTCACATTTCGGCCCCAAAAGAGTTATCGGGACTTTTGAACCTGGTTACCATACCCCACAGGACTACAATCAATGAAATGTTATGAATCTTACATTCCTGGATAAGTCTAGACTCTTAAATAATCTTGGAAAAGATTGGGATAAGTTGCTCTAATGAAATGTCATAAAGCGGTTTGTGCTTTGAAAGATAGTTTCTTACATATATTTGTTCACCAACCAGTCGCATATTGTTGTCACTGCAACTCTGTGTTCACCAACCAGTCACATATTGTTGTCGTTGCAACCCCTACCCCCAAAAGTTTATGATTTTAGGGCCCCTCCTTAGATTTTTAGCTTTGATCTTGCTCAAACTACTTTCGCTCCTTAAAAATTTACTTTCCATGACTTAGTGTTTATTCTGGACGAGTATGAAAAATATTTTGCATTGAGTTAAACTCATTTTTTCCCAGTCTATCAAAAGAATCTTTTTATTTGAGCCAACACAGTGGAGGGTTTAGGATGTTCCACCCGATATTTTCCAGTCGATTTTACTCTACCTTTTTGCCGAAAAGCTTCAAGCTTTGTCGGTGGTTGTTTGAGTTCTCAGCCGACAGTTGCGGCTGAACTTAGGTTTTGGGAGCCGACAGTTGTGGCTAGACCTTTTTTTTGAAGCTGTCGGACCTTTTCATGAAGTCTGGCCGACACTCATGGCTAAACTTTCCTTTTATTGCTGACGTGGTTGGATCAACTTAAGCTTTGAAGGCCAATCGGAAATTTCTTAGCGAGTATCCCAACAAGATTTTCGTCGGGTGTCCCTAGTAGACTTCTTCGACAGTGTCAGTAGAATCTGATTATTCTTTTCGAAGAGAGTGGCAAAGTTTACGGTTTATAGCCAATTTGTCATTTTTGAAACCTTAGGTTGAAGCTAGTCGACACTGTTTTGTGGTTTCCTTTTTATGAAGAGAGGTGATAGCTACGACAGAATTAGGATGTTGTAACCGATACTATCGGGAAACCTTTTTTTTTCTCTTGTCAATGTCGAATAGAAATATTACCCCGATGGGATTTAGGCACCAAACATCGTTTCTCTCATGCATGCAATTTATGTTTCACCCAACGACCACATTTAATGCGTGTTTATCAATTTTCCAATTCAAGCCTTGGGGGCATTTTTTATGATTTGTTACCTTTTCTTGTTTTGAGCGCGCCCTAAAAAGGATTTCCACTTGGATTTCACGCAGCGTTTAGAGTCAGGCCTTTCACCAACCTTTGAATCACCTTTTCCATGTAGGCTTCATTCCTTTTCGTGATTTTATTTTTGCTGTTTGGTAAAATAGCGTTTGAAGATTTACCGTTTATGGGGTTTAGTAAAGTGGCGTGTTGGGATTTTTTTTTCCTACCAGACCATGGTTTTGCATCCGCTGGGGGTTTAAAGTCTATCCTTTAGCCTCATAATGGTTTTATTTGTTTTAAGTTAGCGGACCCAACCTCCATTTTTTGTTTGACGTAGTTTTTCACCAGTCGTGGTTGTTACCTACTCCCAGCCATTTTTTTCTTGACCACTCATGACCTTGGACATGGATAGCTTAGACCCCTAGTGTGTTAATGATGAGACTAAGGCCGTTCAAGGTTTTCACCAGGTGTTCCTCGCTTGGTTCTTGTTTGTCTGCAGTGACAGGGGACGGGTGAGGCCCCAAACTCAGAAGGCCATTGTTTTCCTTTGGTTACCGGAAAAGGTTTTCCGTTAGAATATTTATGGCCCTTTGTGGCCGGTGCCATGGTATCGAAAAGTTTCAAACTCGACCTAGGATTTTTTTTGAGGCGCCACCATTTTTTCCTCTGGACTATTTTTCTCGTGGGTCATAAGGTTGACAAGAGGTGACTTTGTGTAGGGTTAAAAACTGTTTTGATCTATCCTCTATGTCATGTTTTATAACACCATATGTTTAAAGTTTGAATGCCCAAAGCAGTGGTTAGAACCCACGTGTGAGCTACTGTTTATCATCCCGACTTGACCTTGCCATAGTTTGGTGTTTGATGATATATGCAGTCTCTCAACATCACTGGGTCATTTTTTGATGGCTAGACAAGATTTGGTAAAAGATATATTTATCATTCTCCATGAGTGCAATCTTGTTCTAAAATAAAAATGATTTGTTAGCTAAGCTTTCCTGTATATCTTGCAATTTTACAGTAGTTTCTCATTTCCCTATTTATATGAATGCATGTGGTTTATGATTACAAGGACGCTAAGTTATTTCTTGATGTGATTTTGTCACAGCGTCAGTCCCCACATGACACCATGCCCAAAAAGGGAAAGAAGAAATCCAAGGCTGCTAAGGAGGACTCGGATTTGGAAATCATACCTAGGATAGAGATAACTTATGAAGATACCAAAGTTGTCACCAGAGCTGAACCATAGTTCAAATGGGGATAGATATATCCCATGATCAAAGATCAGAAGGTCTCGGATGCAGGCTTGGTGTATATTCCCCTGCATGAAAAAATATTGAGATCTAGGATCACGAAGGTATCCACGTGACCTTATCCTTTCCCTTGTGTCAAGGTAATCGGATGGATTTTACCTAAAGCAAATGTAAATGATATGATCATGTACAAGTCGAAGGAAAAGGTTTCTCCTCTTTCACTCCTATGTACCTATCCAAAGACTACAATCTAGTAGTTCCAGAAATCAGCATGATGGATGACTGTATAAATGGTTTGAGTTTGGACTATATTCAATGCATGAAGATGATGATGGTGGCAGGAAATCCTTTTCGACAGAAAGCATCTGGCGAATATGAAACTACCACTTTGCGCACTCCTTACAGACTTGTAGCCCTAATTCTCAATAGAATATTCTATAGAGCCAATGGGAAGTTCTATAATATAGGTTGGATCCCACTAATGCATCATGTGACTATGCAAGGAAATATCTTCAACTGGGAATACATTATTTCCAACAGCTTGTCTTTCTGCATATGTGTTGCACTAAGAGGGCTACTCCAAAGAAAATCGGAATTCTACATGGGATCATATCTAATTGACTACATCGTGTGCCAGTTCCCATTCCCAAAGTTAAATTGTAGTTGGAATGAATCTAAGACACCCATTTACACCACATATCAGATCTTATGGGCTCATAAGTATCATAGTTATTACAAGCTTATCTGTGAGGAACTTCTAATGAAAATTTACCAGATGATATTTCTGGAGGACTGCAAATGTATGTCTGAGGGAGAACTTAAGGTTATAAGTAAATATGGAGATTATGTTTTCTTCGAAGAAGGCACCTATCTAAGGATGTATGGGGGGACTAGAGTCCCGTCACTACTTCCTAAGTATGCCACTGATTACATCGTGCATAAGGAAACAGTATGACAACTTTTTTTGGATGGATTCAGCAATTTTTTGTTTGACATGAAGAAAGAGGCCTACCCTCCAATTCCTTTCTATGTGGGCAGCTACAAGTTTTCAAAAGTTAAAAGCACGCCAGATTTTATGAAATACCTAGAGAATCTCCACTTCGGTGAGAAGAGATTTCATAGGAATGATTATCAAGGCAAGGTTGTTGCACATTGTGCGCTTGTGAAGGTAAATTTTGAATACTCTGACTACTGGGACAAGGACGAGGAGATTTTCATAAATGCATGCAATATGACCACTTTGAATAAACAGTTTAGACAGAAAATCACAACAGCAAGAGGAAAGGGAAGCAGCGGTAGCACTACTGGGAAGCAGAAACTGAAAGAAGAAGATGTCAGGAAGAAGAATGAAGAGGCCCGAAGATTAGTGGAAGAAGCAGAGAAATTAGTAGTTGAGGAGGCCCAAAGGAAAAGAGAAGAAGAAGACCAAAGACAAATACAAGAAGAACAAAGGCAAATGTAAGTAGAGGAGAGGATGGAAAAAGAATCAGCTAACAGAGAAAGAGAAGAGGCAAAGAAGGAAGCTGAAGAACTAAGGATAAAAGAGCAGGAGGACCAAGAAAGGGAGAATTAGGAGCATGATGATGCCCAGGACAATCCAGAAGATCCTCCTTATACCTCAAGAGACATAATAACAGGAGGTTACCCCTCTCTTGCATATTTAGGGTTAGTACCCTTCAACCCATCCAAACAAGATGTGGTTGCATGCCTAAAAAAGGTTGTTTTCGACCCTAAACGAAAAGCCATCGTTCAAAGGTCCGAAAATAATTTGAAGGTGGGTACCTAGCCAGAGGTAACCACAATTATTGAAAGAGATGTCATGAAAAGCACTGATGAAGATCCAGAACTAATGGCCTTGATTGGTGTCGGGGTTGCTCAAGCGAATGCTTATAATTTGGACATATTGAAAGAAACTGTGGATCAATACAAGGAGAGTATGGTAAGAGTGAAGGATACTTTGATGAAAGAGAGAGGAGAAGGCCAAGAAATTAAGAGAAAACATGAGGCCACTCTTTTAGAGTTTGATAGGCTCCAAGAGGCATACTGGGTCTTAGAATCAGAAAAGGAGTCCTTGGTACTTTCAAATTCCATCATTGATGGAGAGAAGAAAGACCTTAAGAATAAGATTTCAAAACTAGAGGTGCAAAGGGTCACAACTAATAAGCAAGAAGAAGAGTTAAAGTCCCAAGTGGTAGAGTTAGAGGCACAAAATAGTTCTTTGGAAACATAGCTCAAGGCAGAAAATGAATGAAAAGTTGATATTACCCCACTCCGAGAGCATGCCCTTCTGACTAGGAGGAAAACATTTCAGGTCCAGTTGAAGCTTGCAGAAGAATTTTATAAGATCAAACAGGCTGAAACCAGATTGCACGAAATATCGGTAATCTCAACCAATTTCAGAACAAAGACACTAGAGGTTGTAGAAATTATTCAAGGAAAACTGACATGGATAGAAACCAATGTAGCATTTCTGCAGCAGTTTCCACAAAAAACCATTAAGAACCTGAAGATAGAGTTCGAACTCATGGATTTCAGCAGCAAGTCCATGGAAAGATTAATTGCTGGGGTCGGGAAAACTTTAGAGAGTTGTATGGATTTTTATAAGAGGGTTCTCACAACACCTAATAGGTGTCAAAACTCTGCAAAAAAAAGAATCCATGAGCTTCCTGGCCATGAGGAAAATTTGAAATACCTCCAAGACAGGTTGCAAGAGGACGAGATCAACATACAATGAGTTAAAGGCATTACTAAGAAAGTAGTAAATAGTTTGGTTGCACAAGCCGCAGTTAGTAATTTCCTTCTGGAAGACCAGCTCAGGGTGACTCCACCCAAAATAGCAGAGATAAAGTCGCAGTTGGCCATACATGAAGTGACAATTAGATTGTTGGGGCCTATGGACTTCAAGACCATCGCTGCAGAAGCTACTGCATGGAAAGATTTTAATTGAGGGTCAATTGGGCCCTCCTAAGTTTTGTCCTGTGTACATATGGCACCTTTTTTAGATTATTTTTTTATTTCTATTTTTCCTAGTGTAAGTCACTATAAGACAAATTTTGTAAATCAAATAGGAGGAAGCCTAAGAGGATGGGGTAGCTAAAAGGTGATTTCTAAAATGTATAAGTATGGGTAGAAGAGAGATTGAGAAGGACTTTTTCTAATGAATCTATGCTGAAGCTATTTGTATGAGAACTAATTATTTTATGAATAAATAGAACCAATTTTTTGTTGAAGGATAATACGAGTTTCCAAATGGATTGTGTGGATTACTAAATGATGAACTATTTATGTTTTAGTCTGCTATACAACTAAGATCGTTCTAAATTGTTGAACTATTTCTGCAATTTCTGAATGGTTTTACTTTTTGTTACGAATCTTGTGCATGACATGAGTAATAAATGTTTTCCCTTGATAGAGCTATCTTTGTTTACATCTTCTTGCTGTATTTATGTATGAAAATTTTGAACAGCTACCTATAGGATTTCGCATGCAATAGTACAGCACATTACTCATATTATTTTTAATCTCTACTCCCTTGGGGATAGCTAGGTTAGTTAGTTGTCTTTCCTTTGGGTGATTGAGGAACAATTGATTCATGTAAGGTGAGAGGTAAGACCCTACGCAGCTCACTTGTGGCTAACTACTTGTGAGGTTCTTGTTTTGGAAATCATCTGCATTTAATTTAAGCACTTACATCTCATTCTAAATATAAAAAATACATAAACATTGGACCGGGCTCCAACCGATAAAAGGGACTTTAAATTTTCTTTTAATTCTACGGTAGACGGGCTGCTAATTGGACGGATTCCACATTCCAAACAGTAAACGATCTAATTGGGAACAGTTATTAGGGAGAATCCCTACTGTTGCTACCTAGGATTTTTCTAGGCATCAACAGGTCTTACATCACCGAATGAAGTGTGGGAGAAGCTTCAAGATTTGTTTAGGAATACAGATAAGATGAGGGGTCATCAACTAGAGAACGAGTTGATTTCACTTAGTCCAAGCAGATTCAAATACTTACAAGTCTACTTCTTTAAATTCAAATCATTGGTTTTGCAGATAAAATAGTGTTGTATTGACAAAGAAGATGAACAACTAATCTTGGCCATCCTTTATAATATTGGCCCAGATTACTTAGTATTTATTTCGACCTTCCATGCTACCAAGTTGACATTTCAAAACTAGAATATGCCTGAACTGGCATATTTAATGGAATCCTTGACTCAGGAGCAAGATAAATAGGTCTTGATGGGCACCATCAAAACTTCCAAAGATCAATCTTTGGTTGTTGGATATTCCAAGGTTAATTCCAAAGATAAGAAGCCTCCAGATTAAAAATCATATAAGTCCAAGTCTCATGAGGAGTCCTCAAACTCCAATAAGAAGAACTTTCAGAAGAAGAAAGGTAAAGGTGAAGGTAGCAAGTGCGTATACTGTGGTAATGGTTTCCATCCTAAAATCTCTTGCATGAAGAAGTAGATCGAAATGTTGACTCAACTCCTGGAGAAGAACAACATCTCCCTTCCTAATGGTGCAAAGAAGAAGAAAGGAGGATCGAGCTTCGAAGACCAAGAGAGAGTTCATGTCCTAGTTGCAATAAAGGTAAGATGTCCTTCCTTTATCATTGATTCTGGATCTTCTATGAGCATGGTTTAAACAAAGAATCCTTCTCATATCTTTATGATTCGAAGGGTCCAAATTTTTTGCTTGGAGATAACTCGGAAACTGAAATTAAGGTTAAACGTAGCATTGATTTTGACCATGGTTCCTTCAATAATGTCTTGTATGTCCAAGCTATTGTTTCTAGTATCTTGTCAGTCTAGAAGATGAACCACACTGGGTCTCCTAAGAAGGTTGTTTTCTCTCCTAATTAAGTTGAAATATCTGATATTGTGAATGGTAGAGTCATTGTTAAAGGTCTTGTGGATCATA
>LPNX011141689.1:352959-378035 GCA_001517045.1 Pseudotsuga menziesii | reverse complement strand
CAATAAATGACTTAATCTCAACTAAAGGAGATCAAACACATGTCATAGCAACCAACCATCAAGTGCTAGTACTGCATGACTCCAATAAACCTTGATGAGGTTAGCTGAAGCTGAACTGACCATCAAAAGTTGGTGAAGGCGCCTAGTTCACTCCAGTTCATTAAATAATAATAAAATAATCAATAAATAATGATTAAATATTATATTTAATGCATGGAGGCGCCTTAACTGACTGTAACTGATTGGTTGAACTGAAAGTAACCCCCAGTTAGCAATTAGGTGCATGAATGTCAACCAGATCACCCCTGGAGTGCTCCAGTTAGCCTCCTTGACTGTAGGAAAGGCTAAGTTAGCCTCCTTGACTGTAGGTAGGCGTGGGAGTGACTGGGATGATGGTAATTAAACTTAGGATAGTGGTTTAACTAGGCCAATTTGACTGAAAGAGTGTGTATGATGGTAGATGTCTCCAACACATAGTTCAAATGTTTATAGGTTCTCACACTTCATGCCTTTCTCTAACCCCTCTTATATCCTCACTCGTGCCAATGAAGCAAGCAAACATTGGCATGAGAGGTTTGGTCATATAAACTATAAATACCCTTCTGATTTGTGTGAAAAATATATGGTTTCAGGGCTGCCAAATATAAATTTTTCCAAATGAGTCTGTCAGGGTTGCATTCTAGGAAAACATCTAGAGAATAAGTATGAGAGAGTCAGTCATGAGCGAACCTGTGCAGCTCTTAATCTCATACATAGTGACATTTCTAGTCCTTTCCCTCACATGTCCATGATTCAAACCAAATCTTTCCTTACTTTCATATTTTATTTTTCCAGGTACTATTGGGTTTACTTCCTTAAACTCAAGACTGAATTTTTTGACCACTTCAAGGTTTTCAAGTCCTTGGTTGAGAGCCATCTAGGGAGGAAACTCAAGATCCTCATATCTGATAATGGTGTTGAATATGTCAAGTCTAAGTTCATTAATTATTGTGAAGATAAAGGTATCCATATGCAACACTCTATTCCTTTAACACATCAACAGAATGGTGTGGTTGAGAGGAAGAATAGAAGCCTCAAGGAGATGGCTACTTGTATGTTGGACTCTAAAAATTTGCCACCAATGTTTTGGGATATTGAAGATATAAATTGTGCATCCTACATCCAGAATAGTGTGCCTCACAAGAAACTTGATGGAGTTACTCCTTTCGAATATTGGAGTGGGAACGAACCAGATGTGTCTCATTTCAGGATTTTTGGCTTAAGGGCGTGGGATAGAATTCCATTAGATAAAAGAATGGATTTGGAACCCCAAATTTAAGAGTTGCTATTTATTGGGTATTCTTAATATTACAAAGGGTATAATATGATAAACATGAGTACTCAAAAATCCTCAAAAATCCTTCATTGAAAGGAGTATTAAGTTTGAAGAAGAGCCTATGGTAGCAGCAGAAATTGGAGAGTCCTCTTCACCTCCTCCACTTTTAGTTGTAAGTGAAGGAACTAATGAAATTTATGATTCTGATATTTTTGTTTATGATAATTCAATTGCATATACAAATATAACCACAAGTCCAAATTTGGCAGCAAATACAATTCAAGCAGCTGGGGAACTAGCTGGGAATCCTAGTGATTCTAGGAGGACTAGATCTCAATTCAAGAGTGCCCTTTCTGTCAAGGATGATTTATTTGATGATAAGTTTTTTATAATGATTGAATATGACCCAAAAACATATGAATAATCATCTAAATACCCAATATGGAAAACAACCAATAAGGAGGAATTCCATTCGCCCCAAAAGAATGACACATGGGAACTAGTCTCCCCCTGGGGAGAAATCTAGTCAAGTGTAAGTGGGTTTTAAAAACTAAATTTTCTGCTGATGGTTCTCCTATGAAGTAAAAGGAAAGTTTAGTTTCCAAGGTCTTATCCCAATTCCAAGGAATTGACTACAACGAGACCTTTGCACTAGTTGCAAAGATGGACTCCATAAGACTAGTTTTGGCCATTGCAGCTTCCAAGCAGTGGGAAGTGCATCGCATGGATGTAAAGAGTGATTTCCTACATGGTGATATAAAAGAATAAATATATATTCTATGATACCATGTGGAAGTTAATCCCAATTTTAGAACAATTGAAATCACAAAATTGCTTGAAGATATGCAAGAAACACTCAAGAAGGAGACTGAATATGTGATAATTCACAAACTATTGTTGATATTAATTTACATCAGCCATAATTAAATATATATAGGCTTCTCATAATTTAGATACTCCAAGGATTAGAAATATCAAGGATTCTATTTGAATCAGTACAAAAGCATGCTTACTAAACTAGTCAAAATCCCCCATAGGTGCATAAAGCACTTTCCAAACCAGTCAAGATGCTCACAAATTTGCTGAATGAGTAGGTACAACTCATAAGTGGTGGAAAGTATAATTTATCATGCTTTTAGATGAAGAAAATAAGAGAGGTGATTTGGTGCAAAAAACAAGGCGATCTACCTTAAAACTAGCCTTAGCTTTTTCGTTAAAACCGCTTAAAAGCTGGAAAATCCTGAAAAAGAAGAACTGCACACTTTCCAATCTGGAAATATTGTGGAGTTTTCATAATCTTATCTGGGATCTTTCTAATTTGTTCTAGGAGGAATTTTGGGCCAGTTTTACGTCGGAAATGGAATTGGGTACAAACTAGCTAGTGTAGGACCTAGGAAATTAATAAAAAAGATTAATTATTTTATCCTAAGTCTTGGCATGGGTTTTGATTATTCGAACACCCCCCCTTAAGCCTAGATTTATGTACAATATCAGAAAAATATCAGATATACAATTCCTATAAACAAGGCATAGTCACCCTTTACATACTGATTTTCCATACAAAACAAGTAAAGAGGTAAAATCACAAGGCCCACGTGGGCAACAAACACCATTCAAGCAACTAAAGAACTAGCTGGGAATCCTAGTGATTCTAGGAGAACTAGATATCAATTCGAGAATTCCTTTTTGTCAATGATTATTTATTTGTTGATAAGTGTTTTCTAATGATTGAATCTGACCCACATACATATGAAGAAGCATCTGCATACCCAAGATGGAAAACAACCATGAAGGAGGAATTCCATTCGCTTCAAAAGAATGGCACATGGGAACTAGTCAATCTCCCCCAAGGGAGAAATATAGTTAAGTGTAAGTGGGTTTTCAAAACTAAATTTGTTGCTGATGGTTCTCCTCTGAAGTATAAGGCAAGTTTAGTGGCCAAGGTATTCTCTCAAGGCATTGACTACAACGATACCTTTGCACCAGTTGCAAAGATGGACTCCATAAGACCAGTTTTGTCCATTGCAGCTTCCAAGTAGTGAGAAGTAAATCATATGGATGTAAAGAGTGCTTTCCTACATGGTGATATGAAAGAAGAAATATATATGCAACAACCAGAAGGTTTTGTGACTAACTCATCTCTTGTGTCCAGGTTGAAGAAATCATTATATGGGATAAAACAAGATCCTAGAGCTTGGCATGCCAAGATTGATGGCATTTTGCTATCACTAAAATATTATAGATGAAAGTATGATCCAAATTTCTATTTGAATCTGATTCATGGTTAGTTAATCATTATTGTATTGTATGTGGATGATATTCTTATCACAGTAAGTTCAAAGAAAGAAATTGCCTCTTTGAAGAGTTCAATGAACAATGCCTTCTCTATGACTAATTTGGGATTGTTAAGCCAATTTTTGGGGCTTGAAATTTCTCAGTCAAATATTGGAATCAAGGTAAATCATTCCAAGTATGCTTAATATCTCCTGAATAAGTTCATAATGAAGTATTTCAATCCAAGAAATACTCCTTTCCTTTCAAGAGTCAAGCTTGAAGAAGTGCAGTCAACTCCATTGGGAAAAAATACCCTGTATAGGAAATTGTTTAGTTGTTTTCTTTATTTGATTCATACTCAATCTGATATATCTTAAGTAGTGAGTGTGGATTTCAGAAACATGGATCAGTCTCATGACATCGATTTTAGGGCAGCAAAGAGAATCCTAAACTTTGTACAAGGAACAAAAACTCATGGGATTCACTATGTTGCACAATCTAGCCTAGAGTTAGTTGGTTTTACTGACTCTGATTGGAAAGTTGATAATACTGATAGAAAATTAAATTCTGGATATGTTTTTATGCTTGCATATGGACCAATCAAATGGTCAAGTAAGAATAAAAGTGAAATTGCACTTTCGTCTATAGAGGCAGAATACAGAGGAGCTATGAATGCAACTATGGCAATCTTTGTGGCTGTAGGGAATACTTGGAGAGTTTGGGATTGAGTCAAAGAATTCTATATTCATCTATTATGACAACCATATTACCATTATAATCTCAACTAATCCAGTATTGAGGCAGTAAACCAAACACATCGATATTCATATGCACTACATCAAAGGACTTGTGCATGATGGGGTCATTGCTCTGCTATATTGTGCATCATTTGAGAAAGTTGCAGACATCTTCACCAAGCTGTTTTCAGGGAGGAATTTCAGCACTATAAATTTTTTACTTGGAATATCTGATAATGTGGTGAATACATATTGAATACCATATTTCATACAGTTTTGTTTATTTCCATGTTTAAGGGAGGATTTTCCCCTTGTGGTTTTTCCTCTTTCCTTATTTTATATGGACAAGAAGTATGTAAAGGGTGACTAAGCCTTGTTTATAGTCCCTATATATATGATATTTTTCTGATATTGTACATACATTCAGGCTTAATAGGGGGTGTTGGAATAATCAAAACCCATCCCAAGACTTAGGATAAAATAATTAAATTTTTTTATTAATTTCCTAGGTCCTACACTAGCTAGTTTGCACCCAATTCCATTTCTGAGGTCAAAATTGCCCAAAATTCCTCATGAAATGAATTAGAAATATCCTAGACAATATTATGAAAACTCTGCAATATTCCCATATTGGAAACTACACAATTCTTCTTTTTTAGGAGTTTCCAGCTTTTCTGTAGTTTTAAGGAAAAAGCTAAAGCTAGTTTTAAGGTAGACTGCGTTGTTTTTTGCACCAAATCACCTCCCTTATTTTCCTAATATAAAGCATGATAAAGTATGATTTCCATCACTTATGATATGTACCTACTCATTCATCAAATTCGTGAGCATCTTGACTTGTTTGGAAAGTTCTTTATGCACCTATAGGGGATTTTGACTAGTTTAGTAAGCTTGCTTTTGTACTAATTCGAATAGAATCTTTTATATTTTGAATCCTTGGATTATCTACATTATGAACAGCCTATATCTATTTAATTATGGCTGATTTAAATTAATATCAACAATATTTTCTGGCTTATCACATATTCAATCTCCTTCTTGAGTGTTTCTTGCATATTTTCAAGCAATTTTGTGATTTCAATTGTTCTAAGATTGGGATTAATTTCCATACATTGGGGGTTCAAATGTATTATTTTGGATCAGTTGTATGAGAAGATGAGATATCATATATCTCATAAACTTTTGGAGCAACAAGATAAGTAGTCACTACAAGGAGACTTTTAACATTTCGAATTGATTGAGTTGAAGATTATGCTTCTTCTTCATCTTGAACAACTTCATCAGAGAGAATTGATTTTGAGACACTTGATGGAATAACACTTTAGGGGGTGTTGGATTCTCTCCATCTATCATCTAATTATTTTTGCATGCAAAAAACTCTATCTAATTTCTCCAGAGCTTGAATTTATATTCAGTAGATTCCATGAGATAACGCATATTAGGAGTCATCACCATACACATTATTTTATATGCTCTTACACCGTAATCTAGAAAATCATTTTCATCTTCATAAGATTCTTTACCAGCTCCAAAAGACACCTCATGGAGATCATGGCTCTCAAGATATGCAACAATCTTCAATTTCCACTCAGCATAATTGAATGGTGATAGAAGGGGAACTGATCTCAGATCGATTTTGAAGTTGTACAATAGAGGTTTCTGCTATTTTGTTCTTCAAATTCAGGAACAACTTTGAATCCTAGAAGTTGTGCATGTAAATCAAATCATGTATGTAAGTTTAAATAAAAACTCAAAAAACATGATTGTTGGCATGTTGCTAATTCAATCACAACTTCTTCTACAGTCAACGAAATCGAATTTCGTAGAAGACCCATTTGAGACATCGAAAAGATATTTAAAATAATATAAGGAACTTGACATATCTTGTCCTATGGAGTGAGAAATATCAATACAAAATAGAGGGTACGTACGGATGTGAGTTGTTGCAAACCTCTGATATTCAACTAAACATATATCTCAAACCAGAGACTTAAGTTTAATTGCATGAAAACCCATTTCGGATCATGGAAATACCTTTAAAACAAGATATGGTAGGCCCTCTAAGATGATCTGTAGAGGTCATGGTACCTATTCAAATTTTTATGTGATTTTCAATTTTTTGTTGTTGAAATTGTACCTCCAAAACAAACTCTGATTTGAATCAATTTAGCTCAAACCCTCTTCACTTTGACAAGCACATTTTCTCTCAATACATCACACCTGGATAGACGTCTCTGGAAATAATCCAAAAGGAGAAATGCAATTATTTCAGGAATTATGTGGAAACTCAATGGCTTTTGGTGCATCATAGAAAATGAGTTTTATGTAACCTAACAATCCTATTGTGTAACAAATATATTTGATCACCTCAGCCATATCGAATGAAGAATCGTATTAAGAATGTCATATAAGGTTGGAGGATGATCTATAAGAAAATGTACCTTTAGTTTCTTGGAATTACTTTGTAGCTGTACGTCTCCATGGTTATGGATTTGTTGCAGCTGCAACAAATTTCCCAAAATTCCAAAAAAATGTAGGACCCTCCTTTTGCTTGAATTAGTTTGATTGTCTTCTTAGATTTGGTTTGAGAACGTTTCAGAAAGACTTGCTTATGCTTGGATTGATCTACAGCTGTTTTTCAATTATCTATGATTGATCAAACCTTCATCATTTGCCTTTAATTGCGTTTGAAGCCTGCTTGAATCGGAAGGTATTTTGTTTTGATCTTCCACCGTTACAGGTGAGTCTTTGTTTTGGTCTTCCGCCGTTGCGGAAGGAGATGCGTTTTCATCTTTCGATCCGACGGTCTTTCACGTCGGCTGATTTTTGGGTTTATGTCGGAAGGTTTTGGTCATGTTTTTTTCCGTCGTTGCGGGCGGGAAACCACTTCTTCTCCCGATCATTGTTTAAGTCCTCCATTTCCCTCCATCACGGAGGGCCGCACCCTTTATTTGTCCGTCGTTGCAGCTACCAAAGGCCTAACTTTTTCGGACCTTTAGTCTCGCCGCTTCCAATTTAAGCCTTGCATTATGGAGCGGTTTATCCTTTCCTCTTCTGCCATTGCGGCTCCCAAAGAGGTTTAACGCCTGATGTATAAAGCGATCTGCCATCCAACGCGTCATCTTTTAGTCCCTTGCCCGAAGTCTTTTCCTTTCCGCCGTTGCGGCTGCCAAAGCTCTAAACTTTCCAAGCCTTTAAGTGTTGTTGCTTCTGGCTTAAGTCTCGTTGCGGATGGTGGGAGGCTTTACGTTTCCGCCGTTGTAGATGAGGGAAGTGCCAATCTTGCCGATATGTCAATAGTTTTCTTCCGATTCAGGCTTTGCTTTAATTCCAATTATCCCCATCGTTGCAGATGGATTTTTGGTTCGGCCTTCCGCCGTTGCGGAAAGAAGTAATATTTCAACTTTTGATTCAGACTTGGTCCGCCATCCAATTTTTCCCGCCGCACGTGCCGACCATATATATATACGGGGTTCGAGGGGTATTTCTATTGTTTTTGTTTAACCGTCGAGCACTGTCATTGTCGTGCGTGTTGTTCTCACGAGCTGCGAAGGATCCCGTTGCTAGTACCCACGTCCAGGTGGCTCCACTGTGGACATTTGACCGCTCATCTGCCCGATTGATCACACTGCATTGCAAGGTAGGCTCGTTGTCCTTTTCCCGTTTCCGTTTAGGTTTTTGATTGATGGTTTGCTACGGTTAGGGGTTAAGTGCAGTCGTTTCCTTCATCCCGTTAATTTCTATGCCTATTTAGTGGGGGGTTTTTATCATAACTGTCTTGGGAGGGGGCGTTTTCAACTCATTCAGTGAATTTTACCCGTGGCCTCTGTTGCGATCCCCCGCATAGCAGATGGGGTTTGGTGCAAACGGCCATTACGTCATCTGCACCAAACTACCCTGTGTGGCGATATGTTAGTTGTGGAAGGGTTGTTGTGGTCTGCCAGGGATTTGTAGGGTATTTCCCTCCTTTTGCATGTTCCTACCCATTAGAAACTAGTGTTTTCTACCGCGCCGTTTCGCGCGCAGTCGTTTTTTATACCGGGCCGGGGGGAAATGGATATGTCGCGGTTGTTAGCCTGTTAGTCATAAAATTGCATGGGTTGGTTTTGTTAGAATGTCATTGGAATTTTGTGGTCTTCCACTATCTTTCCCGCACAAAGAAGTGACCATGGTGTGCGCAGAGAGCCGAGATTTGTCGCGCATTAATGTAGATTTATTGCCACCTTCAATTGATTGATAGAATTGTTTAATATCCTACAAGAATGATAGATTTCACATAGACTAATTCACTAAAAAATGTGCATCATGTTTCAATAGCTCTGTTAGTAAGGTCATACACATATGTTAGCTTCGTTAACTAATTGCTGTCATGATACACATAAAAGAAGTAAAACGCTGCACATTGTCATATAAGTGTCTACAACTGGAATTACTTAATGTCACAATGTTATATATGGCAGGAAGAATTCGAGCTCACAATGTCAAAGAGACAAAAGAAGAAGGCCCCTATGGTCGAAGAAGAGCCAGAAGTAGAAGTGGTCACCAAGACAAAATACGTATATGAAGACACTAAATGCATTTCTGGCGTGGAACTTGAATACCAGTGGGGTGAAATCTATAGACTGATTACCCGAAGAGAAGTTCCCAACATGGGCTTAGAAGAAGAGTCCATATATGCAAACATTGAAAGATCTTCCCTTATGAAGGTCGCAACCAGGCCAGAGCTGTTCCCATGCTCTGAGGTAATTGGCTGGATTCTGCCCCCACGCAGATGTAACCACAATGATTCTGGAAAATGTTGAAAGACAGGGCTATGCTGCATTTAGCCCTGGATATGTGGTGTTGGCTTATCACCTGCCAGAAGCCCAAGTATTCTTATCTGATGATTGGCTGAATAGCATTAGAATGGACCTGGTAGAGACTCTTAAGAGAATGCTGTTGCAGGGAAAACATTACCGATACAGACCCACGGGTGAGTATGATACAGTGAGCTTGAGGGCTCCCTACAGATTTATAGCTCTGATGCTTAATAGGGTCTTTCGGAGAGCTCATGGCAGATTCTTCAAGCTAGAGTGGATACCCATCATTTTTCATGTGACAACCCAAGGGACAATCTTCAACTGGGCCAGCCTTGTATCAAGCAGTCTTTCTTCTTGCTTGGCCTCAGCCTTGGGAGGAGAGTCCCAAAAAAGGTCTGAATTTTATATGAGTTCAATACTCATAGACTGTATACTATGCAACCAGCCTTTCCCTGTTCTCAGGTGCATCTGGGATAGGGAAAGAATGCCTATCTATGCTGCTTATAGACCATTGTGGGCACACCAGTACCATAGCCATTACAGAGAGGTCTGTGAGCACCTCATTATGCCACTATACACACTCATTTTCAGGAAAGAGTGTGATTGTATGTCGGAGGAGGCCATGCAAGTGATACAAGATTATGCATACTACTATTTGACCGAACATGGCTTGTACTTCAGGATGTTTGGAGGCTCGAGAGCACCTTCCCTGCTGCCAAAATACGCAACTGATTACATTGTCCATAAGGAGGCAGTCAGACAAGTGTTCTTGGATGGAATAGGAAGCTTCCTATTCGAACATAAGAAGACTGCTTATCCTCCCTTGCCCTTCAAACTAGGAAGCTACAGGTTCACTAAGGTGAAACAAGATGGTGAATTCATAGAGGAGCTGGAGAGATTCCATTTTGGCAAGATTCCCTACCACAGAAATGACTCCCATGGTAAAGTTGCGGAGCATTGTAAGGAAAACAAGGTGCATTTTGAGTATACTCTCCATTTTGATAGGGAAGAATCTGTCTTCCGAAATGCCCCGAACATGACAGCACTGAAGAGAAGATTCACGAAGAATATTACCACCAAAGGTGGAAAGGGGGATGAACAGGCTAAGGCTGAGGAAGAAGCCAAAAGGAGAAATGAAGAAGCCCATAGGTTGGCAAAAGAAGCTATAGAATGGCTACATACAGAAGAAGAAGAGAAAAGAAGAGCTGCTCAAGAAGCAATTGAGAAAGCAAAGGAAGCAGCCAAAGAAGCAGAGGAAGCAGCTAGAAAAGAAGCAGAGGAAGTGAAGAGAAAGCTCGATGAGGAGCTACAAAAGTAGGAAGCAGAAAGGCTGAAACTGACACAAACAGAGACAGAATAGTCAACCACTGGTATAGTTGCAGGGTAGACCCAGGATGTTGAGAACCCCGAGGTTCAGGACCCACAAGTACCTGCTGCCAGCACCCCCATGGTCTCCACTCTTAAACTGGTTCCTTTTGTGCAGAAAAAAGGAGAAGGAATCCCCGATTTCAACACTGTTTATTATGATAGGGCAACAAAAAGAATAATGAAGAGAACAGAAAGGAAAGTAGAAGCAGGAAGTATGCCTGGTAAAATGATAATGGATACGGCTGTTATGTTAGGAACAGACCAAGATCCAAGGCTCACCCTGAGAGCCGGGACTGCACTCCTCCACGCCCCAGAAGATAACATGGACAAGGTAATAACTGACTTGGAGTAGTCCAAGAAATCCTCTGCTCAGTTGAAAGATACATTGAGGAAAGAGAGGGAGGAAAGCAACAGGATCAAGAGGAAATATGAAGATATGCAAAGGGAAATGAAGTCCTCAAGAGATGAAGTACAGGCCCTCCAAGGAGAGATACAAGTTCTGGAAACAACACAGGAGTCTCTGGAGAGAGTACAGAAAGAATATCAAGAGTTAAGAACTGAAAAGGAACAATTACTGGCAAAGGTGGAGGAGCTTGAAGAGCAGCAAAAGATCCTCTTGCGGGCAAATGATCTGCACACCCACGAACTGAAAAAGGAACATCAGGAACAGATATCCTCTCTAACAACTGCTCTGGAGGAAGCAAGAGAACAGCAGGTTAACCTCCAGCCGTTCAAAGAGCATGTCTTGGCCCAAAAGTACAAGATGTTGCAGCTACATACTGCTGTTGAAGAAGAAAGATGTAGAGTGCTGCAGATCGATGGACGATTGGAAGAGATCTTGGAAACAGCATCTTACTTTGTGGACAGATCTCAAGACGTCCTAGAGGTCCTGACGGCAAGAATGGCGAGGTTGGAGAACAATGAAGAAACTCCAGCAGAGCTGCCATCAAAAGATAAACAAGCCCTCAAGAGGGATTATAACTTAATAGAATTTTCTATTAACACCACACAGGATTTCAAGAAAGCAGTCAAGAAGACGAAAGGAGCCTGCATGGAATTCTTCCGAAGAGTCCTCATAACATACAAACGATGCCAGGTAGAGGCCGACAAGAGGCCGGATGACTTCCCAGACCACGACTCATTTATGGAGATGTTGTAGAAAAGACATCAGGATGAAGAAGCAAGAATGCAACACATTAAGGCCATTGATGACCAGATTCTGAGAAGTGAAGTAGGCCATTCAGCAGTTAGTGTGCAGATCTTGAAAGACCAGCTTCGATTAAGCGCAGCCAGAGTGGAAGCTATAAAGAACCAGGCCGAAAAATTTGAAATCAACATTCAATTTTTGGAACCCTGCGCATTTGAGGGCATTGCCTCTGATGCTGCATCATGGAAGAAGTTTCTAGATGCTCAAGTGGGAACCTCCTCATGAAGGATCAGTCATTATTGTAATTTGTAACTATTTTTTTGTAAAACATTTAAGAAAAGCAGAACGTTGGGAAACGAGGGGTTGGGAATCCCAAAGGTCACTTTGGGCAGCCCAACAGTCTCACCCTTTTGTATAAAGATAGAAAGCTTAGAAGGGAAATGGACTTTTTCCCAGTTAGACTAGAAAGCAATATTGTAAGAAGAACTATTTCTCTTTGCAATAAAGAAAGATGGTTTTCCTGCTGGAGAAAGATTGGTGGAATTTCCAAATGTTATGCTGTGGATGACTGAAAGATGAACTATTTTGTTTTTCCAGTTTTTGTCCCTTAAACCGTGAGATCGTTCTAACCCTTTGAACCTATGTTCTTGTTTAAATGATTTCTAGTTCATTTTGTGGAAATGTCACCATGAGTAATGTATGCTACTTATGAAACAGTTGGCTATCTAATTGTTGAAATATATTTAATCTTTCATGTGTTGTAGATAAGAATATCAGCTACCTATAATTTATGTTTATAATGCATGAATAGTTCACATTACTCATAAATAAATCATATTCTGGCTCCCCCGGGGATAGGTAGATAGATAGATAGTTAGTTCATTCCATTACCGCATATGTGATATAGATGCATGTGAGCCTTAAGACGAGAGGTAAGAACCTGCGCATGACATTGTGACTGCTCCTGCATCCTCATCACCCTGCATGGTTAATTAGGTATATGCATCTCATACATTAAGTAAAAAATACAAAAAAATCGGTGGACCGGGCCGTAACCGGTAAAACCTTTGTTTTGTTACTTGACCTACGGTAGCCGGACCGTAAACCGGAAAAAATCCCTATACCAAACAGTCAACGGGCTAGTTAGGAACGTTGATTGGGGAGAATCCTTTGCTATTGTTGCCTACAAATTTCTAGGCCTCAACAGTTTTGGCGCTAGAATGAGGGCCGCCAGTGAATGGCTGGCCGTGGAAACTTATTTTTTCCCAAGATTACCTTACCAACAGATATTTTGAAGCTTTCAGCCTGACCCAAGTACTTACAGGTTTCAGTTATACCTTTGAAGTAAGAAAGCCTATTCTCACCCTACGTTGCTATTTGCTTATTTTTTTGTTCTTTTGCCTGTACTCATGGCTGGTGTGATTGTGAACCAGCCCAACCCATTACCTGCTTGGAGAGCTAGATCACCTTTGAACCTTACACCTCCATTGCATAACTTACCTCAGGGTTTTGATAAGCTGCTGCCTAAGTTTGACCCTGAGGAAAAGACTGTTGTGGATGATCACTTGCAGAGTTTTTATTTAGCAGTAGAAGGGTTAAGGGCTGGGGAGTACAAAGATGTTGTCTGTAGATTATTCCCTCATACCTTGAAAGGGGCAGCTGCTTCATGGTACTTTGCCCTACCCGCAAACTCGATCCCAGACTGGAACACTTTCGAAAGGGTTTTCAGGAGTAAATACACAGCCCAAAAAACACATGCCTCATTGATGAAAGGTCTTGGTTTGTTAAGAAAAGAGAAGAATGAAAAGGTACATAAGTTCACTCAAAGATTCTCATTATACCTAAAGAATTTTTTTGAAGCTGACAGACCCTCAGACAAGGTCTTAATTGAATATTATACATCTGCCCTAGGACCTGAGTTAGCTATGTTCGCTAAAATGAAAGCCAAGCCTACATTAGTAGAGACTTATGAAGAGGCAGGAAGGGTAGAAGCTGAAATGGAAAGTGTAGAAGATTACCCTGACTTACCTGAAGAGAATCCTACCGAGAGAAGAGCTTTACTGCTGTCTAAACCTAAAGAGGATCACTCACATGATTATCAGGGAATGCTGAAAATGATGCAAAATCTATCCAATAGAATAATAGACCTAGAGAAAGGGAGGGAAGCTCAGAAAACTCACAAACCCTATTATCCAAAAAGAGAGGATAACAACCAATGGCAAGTCCCTCCCCCACATCTACCATCAGTAAACATAAGAGAAGTAGGGGGTGATAATTTCTGCACTTTTCACCAACAACCTCATTCAAAAAAGAAGTGCCCGCAATGGTTCAATTCGATAACATTGGTTATGAATCAGCTGCTAGATTCTAAAGTAACCAAGAACAGTGGCAAGGAAGAGAAAAAAAACCAGGCTATGGAGAAATAATATAATGACACTATGCTTTCATGGAACGGTATCTCGCTGTTTGAAATTGAAGAGAGCGCTCTCAAAACTGAATGCACACCTACAGCGACAAAGGACATAGATTTAACAATTTTGAAGATCAAAAGACTGCAAAAGAATGTCAAGAGACAAGTAGAGGTGAAGGTTGAGGACAAAACACCTAGAGCCAATACCCTCAACCAAGAGGCAGAGCCAATCACTGAGACTGTCAAACCTGTAGAAGAACCGATAGGTGTTAGTGAGGAAAACACTAATGAAATTGGAGAGCATGAAGAGGATTTTCCTACTCAAAACCAACCAGGAGAAGAAGACATAGAACCAGGTTGGGAAGACAAGCTGATACCCCACCTTTTCTTTTGACCCTAGAAATGTTGAATCACAATGTGCATAATTGCTTGGTAGATTCTGGATCAGCGGTGAATGTTATGCCTCTGGAGATTTGCAAAAAGATTAAGGGAAAGCCAGAGTCCACATTTTGTGAAGTAATGCAATTAGACAGCTCAGGTGTCAAAGTAGTGGGAGAAATGAAAAATGTCCTCATTCGATTGTCTGCAAACAACAAGATTTGTCAATTTATTGACATCACTGTGGTTGACATACCTAGTGGGTATGGGCTTATTCTCAACAGATATTGGTCTTCCAAGTTAAAAGGCTATTTTGCTTCAGATTGGTCTCATTTATTGTTGCCTCTCACAGGTACCCCAAATAACATTAATATTTCGAGAGAGCCTTATATGAAGTATACTGTCACTAAGCTAGGGGAAGGAAATGAATCTGCTGATTCTGTCCTGGGAAACTATCTGACTGAGTGTAAGCTAAGACATCATACCTCAAGCAAGGCCAGTTCTATGACTGACACTCAACCTGAGATCCTTCAACTTCTTCAGGCTGTAAGAGATTATTGTAGGATAGTAGACATGTGTTCAGTTTCAAAACTAGCCCAGCTAGACCATGGTTAGATATCTCATGTCTATGATCAAGCCCACCCTTTAGCTCTCTAGATTTGAATTTTTTCAGGAGTGGACGAAATTTTTCTTTCTTTTTTCTTTGTACATAAATAAATTGTTTTGTGTTCTTTAATGCTTTGATGCTTTTTCTTTTGATTATTTTATTTGATGTTGTTTTCTTTTATTGCTTTGCTAGCATTTCTTTTGGTTTTGAATAAAGCGGCAAACTTTTGGTTGCAATGGAAACATCAGGGTTCTTTATTAACTGAAATCTTGAGAAAAAGACTGTGCTTTAAAGTATAGAATGTCTTCTAGTAGCAGTGTTCCTAACTGGCAATGCATTCATTGAAGTCTTACTTAACCCCTGCAAATAACTCAGAAGTAAAAGAGGTCTGGAATGTTATTTTGAGGCTCCATCCATTTCACATCTTAAATATCCAAGGGGGTGATAGCAAAAGACCCACGGAAAGGAAGCAGAGTAAATAGTATATCATATATAAATGATCCCATGCCATAATTTTAGAAAAGCTAAAAGCTATCAAGAGTCAAAACTCCTTAAAGAAAAACAATACATATCAAAGCAAAGTATCAAAGCATGAAGTACTAAATTGCCACAAGATCCTCTCCGTCCGTGAACTGAAATATGAAGTACATTGTTCACACAAAAGGACACAATGGGATAGAGGATCCTAAATTAAAATTCAGTAAGAAAGGCATGCAGGAGGACTCATATCAAAAGAACTAAAGTTCAAAAGGCACAAAAGTGCAGTTGGCATGGGAATGAGAAACAAAAGGATAATATTGTTTACTATCTGTTACAATCCTGTGGTGTCCAAGCTGGAAACTACCTAAGGACAGGAAAAATAAACCTCACTTATTTGGCCTCAAAAGAGTTATTCAGACTTGCAATATTTCTGATGTTACCATTTCCCAAAGAATAGACTACTTCTCAATGGTTTAAATGCTTAAGTTGGCTAGCCCAGGGATATAAACATCTAAAAGATTTCAACTTTTATTCAGACAGTCTTGCACTGGGAAGGAGTTAATTCAGAAATCTGGGGTTCACCAGGTAGTCGCCAATTGTTGCAGCTACAACAAATTTCCCAAAATTCCAAAAAATTGTAGGACCCTCCTTTTGCTTGAATTAGTTTGATTGTCTTCTTAGATTTGGTTTGAGAACATTTCAAAAAGACTTGCTTATGCCTGGATTGATCTATAGCTGTTTTTCAATTTTCTATGATTGATCAAACCTTCATCATTTGCCTTTAATTGCGTTTGAATCCTGCTTGAATCGGAAGGTATTTTGTTTTGATCTTCCGCCGTTACGGGTGAGTCTTTGTTTTGGTCTTCCGCCGTTGCGGAAGGAGATGCGTTTTCGTCTTCTGATCCGTCGGTCTTTCACGTCGGCTGATTTTTGGGTTTATGTCGGAAGGTTTTGGTCATGTTTTTTTCCACCATTGCGGGTGGGAAACCACTTCTTCTCCCGATCATTGTTTAAGTCCTCCATTTCCCGCCGTCGCGGAGGGCCGCACCCTTTATTTGTCCGTCGTTGCGGCTGCCAAAGGCGTAACTTTTCCGGACCTTTAGTCTTGCCACTTCCGATTTAAGCCTTGCATTATGGAGCGGTTTATCCTTTCCTATTCCACTGTTGCGGCTCCCAAAGAGGTTTAACGCTCGATGTATAAAGCGATCCACCAGCCGATGCGTCAGCTTTTAGTCGCTTGCCCGAAGTCTTTTCCTTTCCGCCGTTGCGACTGCCAAAGCTCTAAACATTCCGAGCCTTTAAGTGTTGTTGTTTCCGGCTTAACTCTCATTGTGGATGGTGGGAGGCTTTACGTTTCCACCATTGTGGATGAGGGAAGTGCCAATCTTGCCGATATGTCAATAGTTTTCTTTCGATTCAGGCTTTGCTTTAATTCCGGTTATCCCCACCGTTGCGGATGGATTTTTGGTTCGGCCTTCCGCCGTTGCGGAAAGAAGTAAGCTTTCAACTTTCGATTCAGACTTGGTCCGCCATCTGATTTTTCCCACCGCACGTGCTGACCATATATATATATGGAGTTCGAGGGGTATTTTCTATTGTTTTTTTTAACCGTCGAGCACTGTCATTGTCGTGCGTGTCGTTCTCACGAGCTGCGAAGGATCCCGTTGCTGGTACCCACATCCAGGTGGCTCGACTATGGACATTTGACTGCTCATCTGCCCAATTGATCACACTGCATGGCCAGGTAGGCTCATTGGCCTTTTCACGTTTCCATTTAGGTTTTTTAATTAATGGTTTGCTACGGTTAGGGGTTAAGTGCGGCCATTTCCTTCGTCCCGTTAATTTCTATGCCTATTTAGTGGGGGGTTTTTATCTTAACTGTCTTGGGAGGGGGTGTTTTTGACTCATTCAGTGAATTTTACCCGCGGCCTCTGTTGCGATCCTGCGCATAGTGGATGGGGTTTGGTGCAGACAGCCGTTACGCCGTCTGCACCAAACTACCCTGTGTGGCGATATGTTAGTTGGGGAAGGGTTGTCGTGGTCTGCCAACGATTTTTAGGGTATTTCCCTCCTTTTTCATGTTCCTACCCATTAGAAACCAGTGTTTTTCATCGCGTTGTTTCGCGCGCAGTCGTTTTTTATACCGGGCCAGGGGGAAATGGATATGTCGCGGCTGTTAGCCTGTTAGTCATAAAATTGCATGGGTTGGTTTTGTTAGAATGCCGTTGGAATTTTGTGGCCTTCCACTGTCTTTCCCGCACAACAAAGTGACCATGGTGTGCGCAGAGAGCCGAGATTTGTCGCTCATTAATGTAGATTTATTGTCGTCTTCAATTGATTGATAGAATTGTTTAATATCCTATAGGAATGATAGATTGCACATAGACTAATTCACTGAACAATGCGCATCATGTTTCAATAGCTCTGTTAGTAAGGTCATACACATATGTTAGCTTCGTTAACTAATTGCTGTCATGATACACATAAAAGAAGTAAAACGCTGCACATTGTCATATAAGTGTCTGCAACTGGAATTACTTAATGTTACAATGTTATATATGCCAGGAACAATTCGAGCTCACAATGTCAAAGAGACAAAAGAAGAAGGCCCCTATGGTCGAAGAAGAGCCATAAGTAGAAGTGGTCACCAAGACAGAATACGTATATGAAGACACTAAATGCATTTCTGGCATGGAACCTGAATACCAGTGGGGTGAAATCTATAGACTGATTGCCCGAAGAGAATTTCCCATAATGGGCTTAGAAGAAGAGTCCATATATGCAAACATTGAAATATCTTCCCTTATGAAGGTCGCCACCAGGCCAGAGCTGTTCCCATGCTCTGAGGTAATTGGCTGGATTCTGCCCCGAGAAGATGTAACCACAATGATTCTGGAAAATGTTGAAAGACAGGCCTATGCTGCATTTAGCCCTAGATATGTGGCGTTGGCTTATCACTTTCCAGAAGCCCAAGTATTCTTATCTGATGATTGGCTGAATAGCATTAGAATGGACCTGGTAGAGACTCTTAAGAGAATGTTGTTGCAGGGAAAACATTACCGATACAGACCCACGGGTGAGTATGATACAGCGAGCTTGAGGGCTCCCTACAGATTTATAGCTCTGATGCTTAATAAGGTCTTTCGGAGAGCTCATGGTAGATTCTTCAAGCTAGAGTGGATACCCATCATTTTTCATGTGGCAACCCAAGGGACAATCTTCAACTGGGCCAGCCTTGTATCAAGCAGTCTTTCTTCTTGCTTGGCCTCAGCCTTGGGAGGAGAGTCCCAAAAAAGGTCTGAATTTTATATGAGTTCAATACTCATAGACTGTATACTATGCAACCAGCCTTTCCCTGGTCTCAGGTGCATCTGGGACAGGGAAAGAATGCCTGTCTATGCTGCTTATAGACCATTGTGGGCACACCAGTACCACGGCCATTACAGAGAGGTCTGTGAGCACTTCATTATGACACTATACACACTCATTTTAAGGAAAGAGTGTGATTGTATGTCGGAGGAGGCCATGCAAGTGATACAAGATTATGCAGACTACTATTTGACCAAACATGGCTTGTACTTCAGGATGTTTGGAGGCTCGAGAGCACCTTCCCTGCTACCAAAATACGCAACTGATTACATTGTCCATAAGGAGGCAGTCAGACAAGTGTTCTTGGATGGAATAGGCAGCTTCCTGTTCGAACATAAGAAGACTG
Source organism: Pseudotsuga menziesii (assembly GCA_001517045.1). Lineage (NCBI taxonomy): Eukaryota > Viridiplantae > Streptophyta > Pinopsida > Pinales > Pinaceae > Pseudotsuga > Pseudotsuga menziesii. Next base: position 358,805 of record LPNX011141689.1, on the reverse strand, counting down.
CTTATCCTCCCTTGCCCTTCAAACTAGGAAGCTACAGGTTCACTAAAGTGAAACAAGCTGGTGAATTCGTAGAGGAGCTGGAGAGATTCCATTTTGGCGAGATGCCCTACCACAGAAATGACTCCCATGGTAAAGTTGCAGAGCATTGTAAGGAAAACAAGGTGCATTTTGAGTATACTCACCATTTTGATAGGGAAGAATCTGTCTTCCGAAATGCCCCGAACATGACAGCACTGAAGAGAAGATTCATGAAGAAGATCACCACCAAAGGTGGAAAGGGGGATGAACAGGCTAAGGCTGAGGAAGAAGCCAAAAGGAGAAATGAAGAACCCCAGAGGTTGGCAAAAGAAGCTGCAGAATGGCTGCATTCGGAAGAAGAAGAGAAAAGAAGAGCTGCTCAAGAAGCAGTTGAGAAAGCAAATGAAGCAGCCAAAGAAGCAGAGGAAGCAGCTAGAAAATAAGCAGAGGAAGCGAAGAGAAAGCTCGATGAGGAGCTACAAAAGCAAGAAGTAGAAAGGCTGAAACTGACACAAACAGAGACAGAATAGTCAGCCACTGGTACAGCTACAGGGTAGACCCAGGATGTCGAGAACCCCGAGGTTCAGGACCCACAAGTACCTGCTACCAGCACCCCCATGGTCCCCACTCTTAAACTAGTTCCTTTTGTGCAGAAAAAAGGAGAAGGAATCCCCGATTTCAACACTGTTTATTATGATAGGGCAACAAAAAGAATAATGAAGAGAACAGAAAGGAAAGTAGAAGCAGGAAGTATGCCTGGTAAAATGATAATGGATACGGCTGTTATGTTAGGAACAGACCAAGATCCAAGGCTCACCCTGAGAGCCGGGACTGCACTCCTCCATGCCTCAGAAGATAACATGGACAAGGTAATAACTGACTTGGAGCAGTCCAAGAAATCCTCTGCTCAGTTGAAAGATACATTGAGGAAAGAGAGGGAGGAAAGCAACAGGATCAAGAGGAAATATGAAGATATGCAAAGGGAAATGAAGTCCTCAAGAGCTGAAGTATAGGCCCTCCAAGGAGAGATACAAGTTCTGGAAACAACATAAGAGTCTCTGGAGAGAGTACAGAAAGAATATCAAGAGTTAAGAACTGAAAAGGAACAGTTACTGGCAAAGGTGGACGATCTTGAAGAGCAGCAAAAGATCCTCTTACAGGAAAATGATCTGCACACCCAAGAACTGAAAAAGGAACATCAGGAACAGATCTCCTCTCTAACAACTGCTCTGGAGGAAGCAAGATAACAGCAGGTTAACCTCCAGCCGTTCAAAGAGCATGTCTTGGCCCAAAAGGCCAAGATGCTACAGCTACAGACTACTGTTGAAGAAGAAAGATGTAGAGTGCTGCAGATCGATGGATGATTGGAAGAGATCTTGGAAACAGCATCTTACTTTGTGGACAGATCTTGGGACTTCCTAGAGGTCCTGACGCCAAGAATGGCGAGGTTGGAGAACAATGAAGAAACTCCAGCAGAGCTGCCATCAAAAGATAAACAAGCCCTCAAGTGGGATTATAACTTAATAGAATTTGATATTAACACCGCAGAGGATTTCAAGAAAGCAGTTAAGAAGACGAAAGCAGCCTGCACGGAATTCCTCCGAAGAGTCCTCATCACATACAACCGGTGCCAAGTAGAGGCCGAGAAGAGGCTGGATGATTTCCCAGACCATGATTCATTAATGGAGATGTTGCAGAAAAGACATCAGGATGAAGAAGCAAGAATGTAGCACATTAAGGCCATTGATGACCAGATTCTGAGAAGCGAAGTAGGCCATTCAGCAGTTAGTGTGCAGATCTTGGAAGACCAACTTCGGTTAAGCGCAGCCAGAGTGGAAGCTATAAAGAACCAGGCCAAAAAATTTGAAATCAACATTCAATTTTTGGAACCCTGCGCATTTGAGGGCATTGCCTCTGATGCTGTGTCATGGAAGAAGTTTCTAGATGCTCAAGTGGGACCCTCCTCATGAAGGATCGGTCATTATTGTAATTTGTAACTATTTTTTTGTAAAACATTTAAGAAAAGTAGAACATTGGGAAATGAGGGGTTGGGAATCCCAAAGGTCACTTTGGGCAGCCCAACAGTCTCACCCTTTTGTATAAAGATAGAAAGCTTAGAAGGGAAAGGGACTTTTTCCCAGTTAGACTAGAAAGCAATATTGTAAGAAGAACTATTTCTCTTTGCAATAAAGAAAGATGGTTTGCCTGCTGGAGAAAGATTGGTGGAATTTCCAAATGTTATGCTGTGGATGACTGAAAGATGAACTATTTTGTTTTTCCAGTTTTTGTCCATTAAACCATGAGATAGTTCTAACCCTTTGAACCTATGTTCTTGTTTAAATGATTTCTGGTTCATTTTGTGGAAATGTCACCATGAGTAATGTATGCTACTTATGAAACAGCTGGCTATCTGATTGTTGAAATATCTTTAATCTTTCATGTGTTGTAGATAAGAATATCATCTACCTGTAATTTCTGTTTATAATGCATGAATAGTTCACATTACTCATAAATAAATCATATTCTGGCTCCCCGGGGATAGGTAGATAGATAGATAGCTAGTTCATTTCATTACCGCATATGTGATATAGATGCATGTGAGCCTTAAGACAAGAGGTAAGAACCTGCGCATGACATTGTGACTGCTCCTGCATCCTCATCACCCTGCATGGTTAATTAGGTATATGCATCTCATACATTAAGTCAAAAATACAAAAAACTCAGTGGACCGGGCCGCAACCGGTAAAACCTTTGTTTTGTTACTTGACCTACGGTAGCCGGACCGTAAACCAGACAGATTCCCTATACCAAACAGTCAATGGGCTAGTTGGGAACGTTGATTGGGGAGAATCCCTTGCTGTTGTTGCCTGCGAATTTCCAGGTCTCAACAGGATTCTCAAATGTTCTTCAACTTTGGGATATCAAACAATGAAATCTTCTATAAGATTTATTCCCGCATGAGAACATCACTAAAAGGAAGTATATGGTTATCTACATTGCAAGGATTGGAAACTTCATATTCGTTTAGACATAGGAATTTTTTTGATTTGTTCATGAAATTTTAAAAAGGATTTTCCTTATCCATATCCTTGAAAGGTATTCATGGATTTGGATATCCTTATCATGTCCATGATGGGGCGCACATGTCCAAGGTTACTCTCTACAATAAGGCCTGAGTGAGGCATTCCAATGGAGGGATTCCATGGATGGAGTTGTACATAAATGGATTTTCCAAAGGAATTATTGGACTGAATAATAACAATATTACACAATAAAAATATTATTTATAAATTAGCTAGAGACTCCATGCATTTAAGATATTTATGAATGAAGTAGGGACTGAATTATGATGACAAAGACTATTAAATACCTATTCATGGGAGAAAATAATAAACTTATTGTGTCATGTTCCCAAATTTGGCTAAGGACCACATTGGCCTAAGCCACTTAGCCATTTTCATGATTACTTATCAAAGTGGTGATGAAGGTATAATATTTTCTAAGTATGATGTCCAAGGACCATGCTAATAATGTATTATAGGAGCAAATTGGAAACTAATCCTAAGGTTGGGAACAATTACTAATTGGAGAAATTTAAGAGGAAGTGTAACTCCTAACCAGTGGAAAAAGGAGAATATTTGCTACAGGTTTATTCATGAGTAAAGTAATGAAGGAAGTTCTGATAAAATAATATATTCCCCAAAAATATTAAATATTGAACATCCGACAATTTGTAGAATAAATAATATTGGGTCAAAGGACTTAGAGAAATTAATTATAATAAAAGGCCCATTCTATCATGAATAATTATTTATTAATATTATGAGGGAATATTGACTTTGGGAACATCGGAGATTAGGTGGTCCTTATGAGTTGTCTTGCACAAGGAAACTAGAAGAAAATAAAGAAAGCAACTAAAAAGATGGAAGGAAGCATGAAACCACGCAATCAAGGAAAATTAGGAAAATGGAATAAAGTAGGAAAGAATGGAAAAGTATGGAAAAGCAGAGTTTCCAAAAGTAGGAAAAGGAATAAATCAAGCAAAACCACACAAAACTGCAAGTATCCATTTCAATCAAGGAAGGCTCATTGGATGAGTTAAGAGGGTCCACGAGCAATGTAAATTTCCCAATAAGAAATTAGAAGTTATAAAATAAGGTGGTGAACACCCATTCACATATTTTTGGCCATTTTTAATTTCAAAATTGGAGATAAGTGATATTTTCATGACTTGGAGATGTGCCCCTAGTCACCAATTGGGAGATGTGCTCTTACTGTCACCGATTGAGTTGAGGAATCAACTCGAGTTTGAGGAGGGAGGAATATATCCTCTATTATTGGGTTTATTCTAGTATTTAATTTCATTTATAGATATGATCTCAATAGTGGGTCTAATTTCTTCTTGAGGGTTTAAGCATTAAGAAAAAGAAATCACTTCCGGAGCAGCCTTCTATCTTCTCCTCTTCTCCAATCTTCCATCGAACATCAATATTTTGTGGATTGAGTCTACCATAATTGGAAAAAAAATTATTTCCTATTAATTGAATTTATTTCAGGTTCTCTTATGGTATCTGATATCTTCTTTCTCTATGTGTTGCAGACTCCACCTATTGGAGCTTTCTTTGATGTAATTGGTCTCTACTTCATTCTTGAGGTTTCTAGCGACCCTTGGACTAATTTTTGTACTTCTAAAGCTATGAAATATGATGTTTATTATATAATTAACCATATATTATATTATTTACATATGTTCACTTGATATTCTGCAATTTTCTGAGTTACTTTTACACCTATGCTCATTGGAATGCAAATCTTGACTAGTTTTACAAAATATGCAATAAAATGAGTTATATGAGTCCAAATATATTTCTGTAAGTCTATACATGTCCTTAATACTCTAATGAATCAATCACAAGCATTAATACATAGTTTTGTGACCCTTAGGTTCTCATAAATTCAAGTTTAAAATCAACCCTATATGTAGTCCCAAATTACATCCTTGTTTGTTTGACCTCCAAACCTTGCAAAACAATTTATAAACCTATGTATTAAAACATTTCTAATTTCACGGATATATTTTACATATAATTGGGTTCCTATTATACTTGGAGTATACTTCAACCTTGTTGATGTTCGAAACATAAATCGTCTCAGTACATTGTGCAAAGGATTCTTGAGCTTATGCATCCCTGTGGCTATCTTTCTATGGATTCTTAATTGGAGTACCTATGATATTATTTTGAAGACCTAGAATTAAATTTTATAGAGGCATTTATTGATCCTATGTGAAGTGAGAGAATCCCCACTATGCATTGAAATTGATTCAAGCCATTTTAGTTTCATTTCTAGCACCTTGTTTTGTTTGTTTTATGAATTGAACCTTGAGCTTGATCCCATGATTGATTTAGAGTTACTAAACATCAATTAGGTACATTAAATTGGTATTATAGTACTTTTCTCTACTCTTGTGAAAAATAATCTCTCAAGTTGAAGAAGTTACAGCCATGAGACTAACACCAACAAGTGATGATTTTGCATGGAATTATGCAGAAGCATCATGTTCCAATGAGGGAGTCATCTACATTGATGTAGGATTACATATGTCACAAGAGGAGGATTAATATTCTTGTGAAATGACATACAGAGATGACATAAGTCCCAATTCACCAAGGGAGAATGTTGAAGATGAATTAGCAAAGAGGATAGTAGTAGGCAAAAATATGCCTTACCATTATCAGGAATATGTAGCTCTGGGTAAGGAGATTTGTGCAGAAATTTAATTCAAGGATTAATTTCATTAAAAGTTGTTGGTAATAACTCCCGATCCA
>LPNX011141689.1:229005-351552 GCA_001517045.1 Pseudotsuga menziesii | reverse complement strand
CACTATGCCATCTATTGTTTCATTAAGTTCTTCAAAACAATATTTTCTGAATGTCATGTGTGATGTTGCACCAGTATCAAGCAGCCAACAATCTTTATAGGATGAGAGAGAAGTCATTTCATTAAATCCAAGATTACAATGTGCAACAATACAAGAATCAGAAAATTTACTAGCATCTTGGTCATCTTTCTTCTGGTTGTGCTTGTCTTTGATGGAGTCCCATGAAGCCCAACACTGATCTGATGTGTGCCCAGTCTTTCCGCAACGCTTGCATTGCAGATCTGATCTTTTGTTTCTGCCCCCTCTGCCTCTGAAATTTCTTATTCCTTGTCCTCTCTCTTTGCCGCAATCTCCCTTGGAAGGGTATTTGGAATGGTATTTGCCAGCTAGGGCAGCACCAATACTAGATGCCAAAGAGTGCATATTTACAACTTTTAGTTTACAATAATAAACTTGATATGACAAAGAGAAAAACAATAACCTTGCAGGTCTACAGTCTCTGCCAAGGTGTACAATGCAAGCTTCAGGTGAGCATACACAAACTTATGCAATATATCAATCACTAGCTTCAAATATACAACAGCTCCTTTTTATACAATGTGTGGAGGCACTGGAAGCTAATATATTAGTGTGCAAATGATATAAGTGCACAAAAAATCAAGCACCAGACTATATACCCTGCAAAATCAAGTGATTAGCAGCAGCAATTATCATCAACAATTCTCTGGATCGCAGCAACAATCTTCACATTCAGCTCCACGTAGCTCTACTCAGGCATCTCTTCAACATGGTCGCAGATGTGATATGCTGATAGGTATTATGCAGTCTTCAATATATGATATAAATCACATAAGAATGTCTCAAATATGAGCATCCATTACACAGTCTCAAATCGCAGTCATGCATTATATCAGTCTGGCAGAATACATTATATCAGCAGCATACATTATATCAGTCTTCATTATATCAGTTTGGAACTAGGGAAAAACTAGGGTTTACATATAAAGAGTGTTCAGCTTTAAGAACAAATGGAGGTCGATATAGTAGCTCCAGTCGCAGCTCATATATGGTGGTGGCAGCAAATTATTGTTACGGCTTCACATATTAATTATTGTGAAACACACATACTATAGGTCATAATGAGCATTCACAAGATACAGTCATTGTGCCGGATGAGTCTACACCGCCCTCACCAGCTCACGTCTTCACAGGAAGCCTCCGGTATTTTCCACAAACACCGAAACCCCTTTGCAATATCATCTCTTGAATACAGTGAACTTCTCATCTGCTATTCAAATGATTTACCCTAGTTAACCTTCTTTCAACTCTCTTGTTCTCTATCAACGTTTCTTGGATCCCTTTCTCAAATTCTACCTCAAGTGACTATTCTTTCAATCCCACAAAGAAGATACAAGAGATGCTCATCGAGCCGCAAGAAGAGATGCTCATCGAGCCGCAAGAAGAGATGCTCATCGAGCCGCAAGATGGTGAGGCACTCAACGACATGTTCCATATGTTTGAAGGAGAAGATGGCGAGTCTCTTCACGTAGCAATATTAATCGCAGCAATATACATCATACATTATTTAGCTAAAGAATGAAGACCAAGCAACAAGAAATCAAACTGCCCACACCTCAACGCAGATATAATACACAAAAATTAAGGTAAAATTAGGTTTTGTGCATCAGGGACCACACAACAATAAAATATGCAATCTTCACGTGACTGAGCAATGGGTGTAGTATATTACAACTCTCCACGCAGGCTCCAATGCAGTTATCTCCACAGTCTTCATAGCATGAAATCGCAGCTCTTAAATGTAGATATAGTAGATGTATACTATTCCTCTTTAAAATCATGGAACATCGTGGGCTATATTCCACAGCGTCTGTATACAATGACATACCATCTTAAAAATTATTTAATCCTGCAAATCCAGCCTTGATAAGCCACACCATTCACGCAGGCTTATATATCTCCATGCAATTTAACAATATTTCAACACCAAATTTATAGTCGTGACTCCACGCAGGCTTATACAACAATATTTCAACAGTCTCTTCTCCACGCAGACTTATACAACAATATTTCAACAGCTTCTTCTCCACACAGGTATGCAGATATGTTATATTTGCAGTCAACAAAAAGGCTTACCTCCATTCATACAACGCTGACAGCTCCACGCCTTCACACACAGAACGCCTTCACACAAAGAATGCAGACAGCTCCACGCACAGCATTCACGGGCTCAGTCTTCAACGCATTCAACAGGCTCAAGCTTCACGCCGGTCTCCTCCAACGCCTTCAGCAATCTCCAACACCTCCTACGTGCAGCAAACTCTTCACTCAGGCAGTCGCAGCTCTAGACTTTGGTTCAAGTGGGTGAGCAGAAGAATAACTCAGGATTAGGGTTAGGTATTGCATGCACGTAGAGAATAAACTCAGGCAGATGGAGTAACGCATACATTGCATGCGACTCCACTGGCAGACTGATGGAGCAGTCTGGCAATGGACTGGCAAGCAGAATGGCAGCCAGGAGTTATGGCAGACAGCCCTGCTCTGATACCACTTGTTGGTAATGACTCCCGATCCAATGTTCTATTCACGACTAAAACATTAATTTATAGATTACAATGAGGTGGTTGAGAACCAGCCTTTTCACCTTCCCGGGCAACTATTCAAATTCCTATTTAATTATTTATTTACAATAATCCTGACGGATTATATTCTAACAAAAGTATATATTTTGGCCCCAATATTTTTATCAGACTCCCTCTAAGAGCAAAAAACCATCCATAGAGAAGCCAAGTTTTTCCACTTCTATAAGTAAAGGGGAAGAAAAAAGGATCAAATGTGAAGCTTCATCGGCGCCATATGTATATAGTGGCATCATGAGACTCTTTGGATTTTATTTAACAATAAACTCTAAATATATGGACCCTAAGGATACCAAGGAAAAATATGCATCAACTATATTGAAGGAGAAAAATCAAATTATCAATCATCCATCAAAGGAGAAGAGTAGCAGTCTTCCAAAATAAGAACCAGGTGGTTCTTCTAGTGAATGCACGAAGAAAAAATAACAAGACATCAACATAAGGAATGAAGGTAAAACTAATTTTTGTATCAGCAATGTCTCATTGCATAAATATATAGAATTCCCCAGCTCTTGTGATTAAAATGATTTAAGCATAGAGTTTTCTGATGCTAAAGTGGGTGTTAAAGATGAATTTGGTGTTGTGGATTCATACCACAAGAAAATTGCTAATACATTGCAGCCCTTAAAAAGAATGCATATAACCCTTCCTAATGAAGGAAACTCATCAAATGAACTTAATGAACATCCCATTGAATTAACTACAAGGGAGACTAAAGAACCTTGCAAGAGGGGAGGCCAAGCCACAATGCAGGAAGTTGTTGACAGTTCAGAAAGTGAATATGCTCATGGATACTCAAGATTCTTTGTTGGTGAGTTTGAGATCACTAAAATGGAGATGGAAGATGGGATTTGTTACAGAGAGAAACTTCCTATGGCTTGGGGGTACCACAATAGACAGTATGACACCAGAAATCAATCTTTCCAATATGCAAGAACAGTAAGAAAATATAACACTAAGGGTATCGAATCGTACCTTATTCCATACGATTGAAGTAGATCCCCATTGAGATTTTCCAATGCAATTTCAATTAAAATTTTCTCTCAATAACAACAAACAAAGAAATCATATATATATATATATGTGTGTGTGTGTGTGTGTGTGTGTGTGTGTGTTAGAGTTATTCTAGCATATATAATCAAACATGTATAAGCAATAAAATGCATCCATGGATTCAATATTCATATTCAAAATGCACATGAATTGGAAACGAAAAGATATTTCTATTAATAAATCAGAGTTACAATAGTGACAAACTCTGTCGGCACTTCTGTGAACCGAAGAAACCGAGTCCTCCACCTGGGCCTCCACCACTTCAATCCTCCATCTCTCGATAGCAAACTCACAAAACAAAGGCAATCTTGGGAAGAACACTATGTGCTCCAAGGGAAAAAGTGATGCAGACTCAAGTATAAGCAAAGCTGAGGAAACAATGCACTATAGTTTACTTTCTCTTCAATTTCTCTTCCTTCAATGTAACTAAGGAGTTCCTTATATCTCACTCCAAAGAGGTAATGGAGGGTCAAATCCGAGCGTTCTCAAGGCATTTGGAATGCCAAGAGTCAATTTATTCAGACTCATATGAGGAAAACTCCAAAAATATTTGGACTTATGCACACATCCCGATGTACGTAGGTTTGAGGTCAAAAGTCACGTGTACACGCAAGTATAGCTTTAAAAGTCGCATACAAGAATAAACAGGTTTTTTTTAGGGATGAACTTGGAACATCAAAGTATAATATAAGTGCATGGGTTCTAAGGAGTCTGCAGAGGGACAGGGAAGGCCATAAATGTGTGATCTACATGGTGTGGTAAAATCAGCTATAATAGGATTGGTGGAGGTAAATCCACTTGTGGAGAAGATTTGGAGGAAGATAAAAGTTCATCTCTCCAAAAATATTTAGAATTCCATCATCGAGCAAGAGGAAATCTCACACTATTTGAGAATGAACTAGAAAGTTTGGTGGAAGAATATGCCATCATAGTTCCACCACATGAGGAGGAAAAGGTGACACAAAGGTATGGTTATAATTCTGATTTTTGCATTCCTTTGTTTCAACTTGATATGGCATCCAATTCCAGTGAGAATATGGGCATTGTAGATACTTCGATTGTTGAGATTCAAAATTTTGACAAGGTTGAATGGTTAAAAGAGAGTTTTTGTGAATATCAAGAGTTTCATGAGCACACCTGGGGTATCATACATAGTGCTCTTAAGAATCCATTGAGTGACTTAGAGAGCCAACTCTTAGACACAAAAGAAAGGCTATTGCAAGCTTTGTCCCAAAATAATGATGCACATAAAATCACTGACAATCTTATTGAGGAGGGAAAAGGAGGATTTGTATAAAGAGTCCCTACTTACGAATTATGCATCATCAAGAGAGAGTTGGAAAAGATGAAAGGATATTACTTACAGTTGTTTACGGATAGATATCTAGCTCTCAAATTTGTATAGCATAAAGAAACAAAAGTAGAGAAACTCCATATGGCATTGGGAGGATCACATCCTTTCCCCAAAATCGCATGTGATTAGATGTGTGTGTCTGATTGCACACACGAAATTTTGGAGCAACCACATGTGTAAGGTAAACATGAAGAATTTATATATTTGCTAATGCTTGAAGGAAGATTTGATATACAGAAGGATTATCAAGCACTAGCTTCGCTCTAAGGAGATCATGAGCTTTCTCTATGTGAGGAAGATTCAATCATGAAGAAGATATCATAATGCATTTCATTGGGATCAAGCAAACAATATATCTATGCATCCATAGATTGGGTTAATAGATACATTACAGAAATAAAGACTCCGGGAGGTACAAAAAACAATTATGTTAGTTTTGGTTTGATTGATATATCTCACATTGTCTTGTCTTATGAGCAGAAACAAACATGCATATGGATGCAATAATTCCTCCATTTCACATCCATCCATGGATTGGGTGGAAAGGTACATGGAAAATATGGAGTCACCTTGCCATATAAATGCAACAACGCAATCAATAATATTGATGGAACATGAGGAGACACACATGTCTTATTTATTTGATCCTAATTGTTTGGTAATACCCTTGGTTTTGACAACCACATTAGCTAGTTTACAATGTGATTAGTTGAGGCATCTATGGGTGCCATCTGATGATTTCTTCATGTCCAGTTGAGCATGGGAGTTCCACTCAAGCTATTCGGGTGGAACAAGGCATGGTTTTGACAACCACATTAGCTAGTTTACAATGTGAGTATTTGAGGCATCTATGGGTGCCATCCGATGATTTCTTCATGTCTAGTTGAGCATGGGAGTTCCACTCAAGCTATTCGGGTGGAACAAGGCATGGTAGGGTGATCCATGGAACTAGAATCCTATTTTCACATGACAAGTTTCCATGGAGAGACTCATAGATTTGTTGATTTGAATTGGGAATGACAAACTTCCAATGTGGTTGATGGATACTAGAATACCATGGAGTGATATATTGTCACAAAATGCATTGTTGATGAGTGGTAAGAAGTAGAGAAAGTGGGATCCAGGCATTGGTGGATTATTTTAGTTTCCATTTATTTATGGAGGAGCACAATGTAATCAATGGGATCCTAGAATTTCTTGGTGTAGTAGTTTTAGCAACTGACACTATAGTACTAGCCAATCATTATTTCCAAAAATATGTACATGAGCAGAAAAGTTTCAATTTCCTTCATTGGAAACCTTCAATTATATGGACATATCGTCATTCTCATGTTGGTTGGTTTGGGACATTCAAGAGAAAGTAGAGTTTGTCATTAGGGGAATGGATATAATAAGAGTGGTGCAACAAAAGCATCATGGATCCTTTGAGCTCAGCTTGGAATTGAGAATTCCAATGCTAAATAATTTAGTAGTATATATGGAGGAGTGAAGTCATTGGTTGACTTCATATTCAGTTGGAGTTGAATTCTTTCCTTGAGGACAAGCAATATTGGGAGGGGAGGACTGTCATGTTCCCAAATTTGTTGAAGGACCACATTGGACTAAGCCACTTAGCCACATTAATGATCAATTATCAAAGTGGTGATGAAGTTCTAATATTTTCTATGTATGATGTCCAAGGGTGCTAATAATGTAATATGGGAGAAAATTGGAAACCAATCCTAAGTTTGGGAACAATTATTAAGTTGAGAAATATAAGAGGAAGTGTAACTCTATTAATTCTGTCACAGAAATCTTGGGACAAAGTATAAACTCACAAGTGATTCAAGACAAATTAGACATGAAATGATGTAACGGTACTGCAATAGGAGGTTGTAGCTCTGTATAATCAATGAAATAATGAATAATTCAATACAATGCCATGCATAATGCATGAATTCCAAACCAAATCGAATTCACTAGGAGCTCATTCGAATTGCATGGATGGGTGTAGCTTAGCTAACTGTCAGCAACACTAGACACACTTAGTTAACCACTAATCTAGCAAGGATTGACTCACACTAAGTCCTAACTAAATCAGAGTGCAATATATGACTGAGTCTAACTGAATGTAACTCAAACACATGTCACTGCATTCCAAATAGTAGGTGGTAGCGCATCACTAACTCCAAGTAGCTCCGATGAAGATAACTGAAGTGATACTGGTCAACAGAGGCAGTTGGAGGCGCATTAGTTCACTCCATTTCATCCCAATCAGCCTAAAATAAACAATTGCATGATGGAGGATCCTTTACAACTTAGATTAACTGATTGTTAGGTGAAACAACAATCAATTAGCAATTAGGTGCACTTATGACACTCAGATCACCCCAGAATTGCTCCATGTTTGAAGGAGGAATCCTAGTTAGCCTCCCCAAGTGAAGGAGAAGGATTAGTTGGCCTCCTTGATTGAAGGAAGGTGTGGGTGTGCTCATGTTGATCTCATAGTGTGCTCATTTGATGTCAATTAAGTCAATTAAACTTAGGATAGTGGGTAATTAGGCCAAAATTGACCAAATAAGTCTGTAAGTTGGTTAATTGACTCCAACACCCCCCCTTAAATGTTAGGGCCCCAAAAACAAAGGCCATAGGTCACCCTATACAAAAATGCAACTCTAAAAATGCTCAAAATACATCTAAGTGAGGAAAGAGGGAAAACCCAGTGGGAACAAAACCCCCCCTCAAGCTGAACACTGAAGAAGTAATCTAATCACCTTGATGAACTCACCCCCAACAGTGAACGTAGGTAAGTGAACTTTTTCTCTGTAAATCTCTTAGTGAAGATATCTGCAATCTACTCATCTATAGGGAATTATTATAGAACAATGGTCCTGTCATGCACCAACTCCCTGATGTAGTGCATGTGTATCTCAAGTTCAACATGTTTGGTCCTCTGCCTGGTAACTGGATCTGTGGAGATATTAATAGCACTTTGATTGTCACACAATATGACTGTGGACAAAGTACTACCAATCTCAAATTCTGAAATAATGCCTTGCAACCAAACAACTTTGATGCAGGCATTCACTACTCCCCTGTACTCGGCCTCTGCTAAAGACAATGCAATGGAAGCCTGCTTTTTGCTATACCAGAAAATGGGGCCACCACCAAACATAAATACATACCCGGAAGTGGACTTTTGATCTATGGAATCCCTTTCCCAATCTAAATATGTATAACCAACCAACTCTAGCTCAGAATCTGTAGCATAGTGAATGTCGTAGGATCTTGTGCCCTGAATGTACTGAAGGATACTCTTGGTTTCCTTCCAATGAATATCATGAGGATTTTGCATGTATCATGATACAAAATTCACAGCATAACAAATATCAGGCCGTGAATGTGTCGAGTAAATAAATCTACTAATCAGCTGGCGGTAGATACTGTAATCCATGGGTGGAGTGTTTTTCCTTCTTCAAGGCTGATACCTGAGAGGAAAGGGAATGGGGCAGCCTTAAATTCAGCCATATTAAACTTAAATAAAAGGTATTAAATGTATTTATACTAAGTTACCATTATCCCATCAAAGTCTTGGGATATTTCAAGCCCTATAAATTGCTTCAAGAGCCCCAAATCGCTCATCTCAAATGCATCATGAAGAGTAGTTTTAATGAAAGCAATGGAAGCAAGTGTACTTCCTGTGATAAAAATATCATCAACATATAAAACAATGATAATTAAATTACCATCATACTGTTGTAGATACACATTCGGATCTGATTTACACCTTGGAAGTTTTGTGAAAGCAGAAAGGCATCCATCTTGGCATACCATGATCTTGGGTCCTGTTTCAACCCATAGAGTGATTTCTACAATTTGCAAACCAAAGAAGGATCTGATGTGTACCCATTGGGACGATTCATATATATCTCCTCATGAATATATCCATGTATAAAGGCACTCTTGGCATCCATATGATGCACCTCCCAGTGCTTGGATGCCGCAATGGCCAAAACTAGACGAATGGAGTCCATCTTTGTTACCGGTGCAAAGGTCTCATGATAGTCCACTCCTTGGACCTGGGATAACCCTTTTGCAACCAGAATTTCCCTATATTTTCATTTTTTTCCATCAGCAGCAACCTTTTTCCGAAACACCCACTTGCATTGAGCTAATTTCCTCCCAGGTGGAAGAGAAACTAGCTCCCAAGTAGCATTTTTCTGAAGAGAATTAAACTATTCATCCATAGCAGCTTGCCATCTCGTATATTTCTGAGCATGGTAGTAGAACTTAGGATATGAACCAGTCATTAAATAACAAGTATCAGACAGCAATGAATCATGACAAGAGAGCACAATACCTGCTCTTTGAAAATCAGACTAGGTACTTCTTGGATCAGCCGGATTTCCAATGTTTTCCCCGGCAGAAGAGAGTTTCTTCTTGGCCTAAGTTGGGAGATGTGTTTGTACTTCAGAATCTGATTCTGAACCTGATATTAATTTCTGACTGATATCAGGAATCATATCAGAAAAATCATATCCATCACTCCCAATTTCATCATCCAAATAATGAGTAGAACTAGAGGGAATTTCAGCATATTTCTCCTTGACTAGTTCTACCTCTTGGAGAGGCTCTTCAAATCGGACACTTCTTTCGATGAAAAATTATTTTGTTATAATATTCATCAGCTTGAAACATTTATATTATTCTGGATATCCAATAAAAAAACATTCAACACTTTGTGGTTGCAAATCCTTCCTCTTGTCATGTGGAATTCAGGCCCATGCAGTGGACCCAAACACCCTGAAATTTGACACATCCGGCTTGTGTCCAAAATAGGATTTGAAAGGTGTCTTTCCTTTCATGGAGGAGTGAGTTACTCTGTTCTAAATGTTTGCAGCAACATTCGTGGCCTCATCCTGCAAATTTGTAGCCAATCCTTTTGCTTCCAGCATGCATGTGGTCATCTTTTTGAGAGAGCGGTTTTTCCTTTCCGCTACACCGTTTTGCTAAGGAGTGTAGGAAATGGAATGTTGGATATTGATCCCACTGTCTAAACATATTTGCAGAAATTCATTACTGATATAATCCCCTCCATCATCATATCTCAGAGATTTAATATTTCTCTCAGAGGCATTCTCAACTATTGCTTTCAACTCAACAAATTTCTCCAAAACTTCATATTTTTTCTTGATGAAGAAAACCCAAGTGTATCTAGAAAAAACATCTATGAAGGTGAGTACATACCGAGATCCATTCATGTATGTGGTGGGAATCGGTCCGCTGATATCAAAATGAAACAGCTCCAAGATACTTGAGGCATGGCTTTCCTTTCCCCGATCAAACTTGTGCTCAGGGTGTTTGCCAACAATACAACCTTTGAAAACTCCGGTGGTAGCTTTGATGGATGGGATGCCTTCAACCATGGAATTTTTCTGAAGTTTATACAAGTACTTGAAATTTTAATGACCAAATATCTCATTTCATAGTCTATTGACCTCATTTCCATGAGTCAAAAGAGCGATGGGCTTTGCATCCACCAGAAAATGGGAAAACTCATAGGCTTTTGCATGATGGTTTGCTAAGCCTTTTGCAAAAAGTTTTCTGAATGCAATCTCAGTGATTTCTACATCATTGGGGTTGAAGGTTACTCTCTTGGGAACTTTGGTATGAGTAATTTGATATACACTCAGGAGGTTGGAGGAGAAAGAGGGTACATACAGAACATTAAAAAAACCGCCTTGTTCAAGATTTACTGTACCTTGTCCTTTCGAAATGATGGTAGAATCATATCCCATGTGGATGGGAATGCTCTTGTCAGTGTCTAGAGAAGAGAAGCAATATTTGCTTTCCATCATGTGATTCAAAGCTCTAGAGTCTATGAGCAGAGCTTTGGGCTTCGAGGTGCTTTCCATGAGAGCATGTCCTCTTTCTTTCTGGGTATCCCGATCTTGGTGATCTTTCTTCTGAACACTCTCCAGAATATTGATATTGTTTCTCTCAAGGAGAGAAGTCATCTCATCAAGATTCTTCTTCATGCAGGCATGTTCAGGGTGGAATCCATTCTCACAATATGAACACTTGACTTTCTATTTTCCTTGGTTTCCTTTGTTCTTGTGTTTCTTCGAGCCCGAAGACTCTTCTTGCTACTGGATCTTTCCTTTAGGATTTGGAGCTTCAAATTTACTCTTTTTATTCTTCTTCCTTTTCCCCTTTAGATATTTGGGCCCCAAAGAAAATAGGGCTTGATCTTTTGAGGATCAAATGATCCCCATCTGAACAATCTTGTCATGCTCGTTTGTTAGGGACTCAATGAAGGCATTGAGAGAAGGCATCTTCCATCCAAGGGTTGTGAGCTTCCTGGAATGGAAAGTGGAAACAAATATGGAGTAGTCAGCACCAAGTTTTGAGAGAATGGTGAGGATGATCTGGTCATCCTCCTTCTTCACCTCACACTGCTTCAATTGTAGGACTAGATACTTGAATTTTTGTGAAGAAGCCATTAAGAGTTTTGAAATTTTGAGGTTGAAGAGAAATCAGCTCATTCTCAAGTTGATAAATCCTCAAATCATCCTATTTTTCATACAGGGAGGCAAGATGGTCCCAAATATCTTTTGGAGTCTTCAATCCCGTGAGATGGAATAGAAGGTCCTTAGAGATAGAGAGACACAGAAACCCAAAGGCTTCATCCATCTTGTTCCAAAATCTAGCCTTGTCCACAACATGGTTAGGCTCTTCCTCGGTGTTCATAGTGACTCGATAGAGTCCTTTAGCACGTAGATGGATCTCCATGTCTCCTTTCCATTGGTGATAATTGAAAGAAGTTAGAATTTCTATGGAAGAATCCATACTTCTATTGAAGCGAATGCAATGAACCTGTAAAAAATCCTGCAATCAACACAAAAAGTCATTGTAAGGTTGAACAGCCTACACATTTCAGGTTTTCATCACACCCAACATAATTGATCAAGCAATCTTGATCAACAATTCCTTTACTTGGAGGTACATCTCCCCCAAGACTGGAAAACTCCTGAGAACGGGCTAGGGTTATCGAAGAGTAAGTGAGCATTAGGGTTCTACAGCTGCTAGGGCTCATCCCCAGCGGTGTGTGCAAGCCTCCTCGACCCTCCTTCATCCATGGATCCTCCCAATCCAGAACATGGTGGCTTCGATGAGTGGTTTATTCACATTGTTTCTTCTCTCACGCCCCCCCCCCCTCAACCTACGTACCTCCCTCCTCACAAGTTTGTGAAACATTCAGAGATTCTAGAAGTCAAGCTCTCCTCAGTAGCCTCAAAATGAAAAGCGGTAACATTATCTGAGAAAGGATTGATTGGTTTGTTCACAGGCCTTTGGCCCTCTCCTAGATCCATGGAAGTTTAGCTCAATAAAAATTGGAGATCCCTCATCCAAGGAGAAGTGCAACAAATATTCTATAGAAAAGGGTATTTTGTATTCATTTTTGAGAAAAAAGAAGATCGGTATCTCATATTCAGAAATGGACCATACTTCATGGGCCCAAGTGGAATGTACCTCAACAAATGGGACCTCTCTTTCGAACCTGAAAAAGATATCCCTAAGGCGATTCCAGTTTGGGTTAAGCTCCCCCGCCTCCCCCTTCACTGCTGGAATGACGAGGATTTTCAAGCAATAGGGAACTCCCTGGGAAAATATATAGATAAATTGAAACCAAAGGCCCCCATGTTCTCTTGCACCAAAATCTATGTGGAGGTCGACCTGGAGAAAGGGATCCCCGAAGCAATCAACTTATCCATCGATGGATGGAGCCATCTTCATATAGTTGACTATGATAAAATCCCCTTCAAATGCAAATATTGTCATGAATACGGACATTTTGCGAAGTCTTTCCCTAAAAGACTAGAGAAACCCAACTCAGAAGATAATCATGAAGAAGGATGGAATGTAGCATGTAAGAAAAAGAGTGCCAAATCGACCTCGTTGCCCCAGCCTCATGTCCTGGCAAATAATGCATCCAAAAATAATTTTGAAGCTTTGGCGAATGAAGATCCGGAAGCTGAGATTCCAGAAGAGGAAGAGGAGGTGGCTACTCCTTAGGAGCAGGAACCCCCAGCTGAAGCGCCCCCTCCTAAGCAGATTGACCCAAGAGTCGATGCCCCCCCAGGCCATCCTCACATAGTCGTCAAACCTGAAACTTTAGAAAAATCAGGAGGCTCTGTCACTCAATCAAGGGCCAAAGAAGGCACAAAAGAAACTTCAGAAAAATCCAACGAAGAAGACCAGGAACCTCAGTCCAAAAAGGGGATAAGATCAAATAAGATGATTAGAGAACAAGAAGCCGCAAGAGAAAAAGCGGTAGGAAAGAAATCCAATTTGGATTTTCTGGTAAAAAACTTGCAAGCAAGCAAACATCTTCTCAACGCCTAAGAAGAAAAAAAGGAGAGGGAAAGAGCGCACCGACAAAATAAGAAATAATGAAGCTGGTCTCATAGAACTGTCAAGCGTTAGGAGGTTCCCAAAAAATAGAAGTGATCAAAAGAATAAAATCAATGGAAGCCAAGTCCATCCTCCTCATCTAGGAGACAAAGAAGACTGCAAATGATAGTCTTTCAACTATGAAAAAGATCTAGGTCAAAGGAGAGGGGATAGCTGTCAGTGTGGCTGGAGCCTCTAGAGGCCTTCTCACCTGGTGGGATAATGAGAAGTTCTCTTTGCAATCATCCATCTAAAACAAGAATTGGTTGTTTGTGAAGCTAGAAAATAAGGAAAACAAGGAAGTCTTTTGGGTTGGGAACATTTATGGACCCACGGTTCAAGCTCAGAAAGAGAATTTTCGGACCTCCTTGGAGGATCAATGTGAAGGGAAAAAACAAACTCCTTGTTATATTTCCGACGACTTCAATGTCACCATCTCGGCTAAAGAACATAGATGGGGGGCCAAAGTTAGGGACCCTTTTGGTGAAATATTGGAGGATTTGATCTCGTTGTGGGGACTAGCAGATATAAAACCCAAAAATGGGAATTTCACTTGGAGAAACAAGAGGCTCGGCCCCGGGCATATCGCTGCTAGACTAGACAGAGTCCTGCTAAGCACCCATCTTCTCAAAACTCTATCCTTCCCTGAGTCCAAGATTCTATGTTCGGTTGTCTCGGATCATAAACATTTATGCCTTTTCTTCACCTCCATGGAGAATATGGGACCTCTCCCATTCCAATTTAATCATTGGTGGTTCAAGTTGGAAGGAGTTCGAGACATCATTAGTAAATCTTGGCATTGTTTCATCCTCGGCTCGCCAGCCTTCATTTGGGAGCAAAAGCTCAAATTGGTAAAGAATGCTCTCAAGCAATGGGTCACCCAGCACTACCAGGAGCCTACGATAACGAAAATTGAAAGTTTCAAGGAGATGGAAACACTGCAAGAGAACATGGAAAAAATGGAAATAACCAAAGAGCTCCTACTTCAGGAAATTGAGTTGGAAAAAATCCTGCAAGCCATCCTCAGGAAAGAAGAAGAAAGTTGGAGGCTGCGGTCTAGAGTTCTCTGGCTCAAGGGGGGGATCAAAATACAAAATTATTCCAAAATAAATGCAGAGAGCACTAGACAAGAAATACAATAAGGGAGCTAAAGCAGGAAGATGGCACCACAATAACTGGGTAGGCGATAATCAGCTCTGATGTAAGAAGTTACTTTCAAAGTCTTTATAATAATGAAGAAGATGTCTCTCAAGAGGACATGGGGGAAATGATCAAAGATATCCCCCCTCTGGTCAGTCCTGAGGACTGTCAAATCATTGAATTTCCTATCTCTGAAGAAGAAATTAAGAAGGCCATCTAGACCCTTCACCTTGACAAAGCCCCGGGGTCGGATGGCTTCCTTATATGCTTTTATAGGATGTGCTAGCATATAATAAAGAAGGGCCTGCTCCTCCTAATCTCTTGGATGTCTAAAGGGAAAATGGGAGGAGCCACCAATTACACATTCCTTTTCCCTAATCCCCAAAGATCCCAATCCTTCTTCTATCAAAATATTCACTCCAGCATAAAAAAGGGCGAAGCAGGTATGGCTATTAAGCTTTATTTAGCCAATTCCTTTGATTGTATAACGCATGACTTCATCCTTTTGGTATTGGAAAAATTTTGCTTCCCTCCCATATTTATCAAACAAATCCAATCTTACATAAATTCCCCTTGGATAGCACCATTAATTAATGGGAGACCCACAGATTTTTTCAAATCCAAAAGAGGGATTTGGCAGGATGCCCCCTCTCTCCCTTCCTCTATATCCTCGTGGCTGACTCTCTGAGTAGAAGATTTAATAGGCTCCTTGAAGAGGGACACCTCCCAAGCCTTTCCTTTAAATGTGGATTCCAACCAATCAACCACGCTCTCTTTTCCAATGAAACCATCCTATTCGGTAGCGCCTCCCACTAGATCGCCAGAAACTTCCTCAAGTCCCTCGACCTTTTTCTTTGCACTTTAGGAAGTGCAGCAAACTTGGAAAAATGTCATCTCTATGGATGGAACAGTAATGTGATCACCCTTAGAGACATCTCTCAAATTCTCCAAATTCGCTTTAACTATGACTGGACTCATTTTAACTATTTGGGCATCCCCATCACTAAAAAGTCCTTCGCTTCGGCCATGTGGGCACCAGTAATCCAAAAGATTAAAAGCAAGATCCACACTCTGGGCTCCAGGTGGCTCAATCTGGCTGGAAAAGTAATCCTCATTCAATCAATCCTCTCCTCGTATCCTATCTACACTAGCTCAATGATTCTGGCCCCCAAGACAGTGATGAACATCATTAGGATGGAAATCAGGAAATTTCTCTGGAAGGGAGGAAAGGTGTGGAATAAAAAGTTTCACCTGGTAAACTGGACCACCGTCAA
This sequence comes from Pseudotsuga menziesii, assembly GCA_001517045.1. Lineage (NCBI taxonomy): Eukaryota > Viridiplantae > Streptophyta > Pinopsida > Pinales > Pinaceae > Pseudotsuga > Pseudotsuga menziesii. The sequence goes on along the minus strand of LPNX011141689.1, from coordinate 335,641 downwards.
GGCCCCAAAGAAAAAAGGAGGGTTGGGCATCAGAGACCCAGAGAAAATGAACAAATCTCTAGGAACAAAAATGGTTTGGAGATTGGTAACTAGGAAAAAATACTGGTGGAGTTATAAGGAAAAAATATATTAGGAATCCTAGATCCAAAATTCTCAGCAACTCTTGGGACAAGAAGGGCACCTCTTTTTGGATTTTGTACAAATCCTCTCTAGATCTGATTCTCTCGAATTCCTATTGGATCCTAGGTAATGGAAAAAAGATCAAAGTTTGGGAGCACAAAAAATTGGGGCTCCCCTACTCTCTCAGGTCCCCAAGCTGGAAGAGCTATCAAAATGGGCCTGTGATAATGGTATATCGTCTCTTTTTTACCTTTCCGCTTGGGATAAGAATGGTATGTGGATAGGGTGGAGAATGCTTCATCCCCTTGAGCATCTAAAGTTAGTTGTGGATCTCTTTTCCAAGATTCTGTATGGTATGGCTCCGATCAGCAAACCCTCCAAAGACGCCATTGGCTAGGAAAAAATGGTAATTACACGGTTAAAGAAGGATTCAAGATGTTGACCTCAGGCACAAATATAGAAATAGAAAGAATATGGAAAAAGGTCTGGAAATCGGACTACATCCCCAAAGTTAACTGCTTTATATGGTTATTAATGCATAACAAATTGCTCACGGCAGAAAATATCAGGAAAAGAGGAATTATAGGCCCGTCTCAATGTGCTTTTTGCAACTCTGAATCAGAGTCGTCGGTTCACCTCTTCCTTCAAAGTAGTGTTTCGGTGCAAGCCTGGAATTCCATATTATTTCCCATAAGCTCCATGTTCAAGCCCCCATACACTCTTACTCAGCTCCTCACCAACTGGAATAACACCTTCCCGGGCAACCTCAGAAAGAAACCCATCCTCAAGCGATTGTGGAACATTATTCCAAAAAATTTATGCTAGCAAATTTGGTTGGTGAGAAATAGATTAATTTTTAAAGGAGAGAAAGTAGACCCAAACCGAATCGTCTCCAAATCCATCGACATGATATCAGAAAAATTGGCTTCTAAAGGTTTCAGTTATCCATACTCGAAAAATTTATCTGCTCTAGTTTCCAAGTGGTGTAATCTTTTTCTTAAGAGGATCTCCCCTCAGTCCAACTCTATATTTTGGTCAAGCCCTCCCGCCAATGTCTTTCCTTGGGAGATAAGGAAAACTCCTAACGAATTCTCCAAATGGATTCAAGAGAAGAACTCTCATGCCCTTTTCTTTGATGGTGCCTGAAAAGGCAATCCTGGGGAGGCAAGTGTACAGGGGATATTTCTCGATCCCAGAGGACAAACAACAAAAACTTTCACTTGGGGAATGGGTCATAAGACGAATAATGAGGATGAGTGGATGGCGCTTTTTCAGGGCCTCGATTTGATAGATGTAAGAGCCATTCCAAGGTTTTTAGTCTTTTGGGACTCACGCCATGTCATTCTCAAAATGATCACCGACTACTCTTCAGGCTCTATCAACTACAGAAGACTGTTCAACATAATTACTCTCCTTATCATGGGAAACATTGAATTCTTTCACGTTCTAACAGAAAATAATGCTCAAGCAGACGCCTTGGCTAACATCAAAGCCTCTCCCCCCTAGGGTCACATATCAATTGACAACTCCACTCTTTCTCATAAGCCTATTCCCTAACCTCTTGATTGCCCCTCACCCACTTATTGAACTCCCACAAGCCTCCACCCACTATGGTTAAAGTCGTGAATTTTTGTGGAAATCGTATTGCATGCCACAGCGACAAGTGGACTCCTCCCTCCCTTCATTTATCCTCATCCTTTACTGCATTTACTATCACTTACCTTAGGCTTAATTGTCTGTGCAAATCGTATGCATTTTCCCATCTACCCCTGAGTACGATGGATTTCCCTCGAAGTCTTATATGCTTCCCTTCCTCCATTGGAAACTCATCGCTTCCTTTGTCTGCAAACTCCCTCTCCGAAGAAGAGTTTTCTCTCACCATCCTGGGTTACAGTGGAGGGCCTCTCCCTTCACCCGCCCTTCCTCTGATGTTTATCTTTTAGGTACAGTCTGATTCTTGGGTGGGTTATATGCACAGTGGGGTTAATACAGGAGGTCTTGTTCAGCCTGTCTCTCTGAGCTCTCATCGTAATCTTCTCTTTGAAATCAGGATACCTTCCTTCCCAATCTTAGCGAACCTCAACTATTTGTTGAACGGTGGCAACTATCATCGGCATTTCCTTTCTGAAGGTAATATTTTCCTGGGTTATCAGTATTCTCATTTGGGGGAAGCATAGATCGGTATTTCGCTCTGTTTTCTTAAAAAAGTTCGGGACTCTCAGCAGTTTGGAGGCTCTTCCACTGCTAGATTTTCACCTTTCTTTTCCTTTGTTCTCAGCAAGCTACCTAGTCTCAATTTAAACAACAGCTGTGATAGTGATATCGGTCAGTCTCTTCAGTTGGAAATGGACCATAGAAGGAATGAAGGAGGGTTCACTGACCTGAAGATCAACACACAATGCTTGTATGAAATTGTGTCTATTGGAATTACTGATAGTAGAGAGGTTGCTAAGGAGGTCAAAAAACTTGTTGACGAGGTAAATTACCTCTCATACCAGACCAGCAACCACGATGCAAGGATTGATGACAATGAGATGAATCTTAGGGAAATCATGGGCAAATTAGATCGCATCCAGGAAGAACTCCAGCTGTTGGTCCAGATGAACCAGGGAAGTCGTGTCCAAGAAAATCCAGGAGAAGCAAAAGAGAAGGAGGGGGAATCTGTCACCCAACCTATGGGTCAACTAGGAAAACCAAAATGACCCTCTCAAGAAATGTTTTTTTTCATTTTACTTAATCAACAATTTGTCCGCATTTACACTTTGTCTGTAATTATTCGAAATACTAGAACTCTCTCTGGCTTGTTAAGGTCTTCTATATGGCCAAGTTTTGTTGTTTTTTCTTCGGAACAATCAGAATGTATAAGTTGTTGTCTTTTGTACTGAATGGATGTGCACATCCTGTTTAATATAATCTCTTTCAAGTTTATGTTAAAAAAAACAATTCCTTTACTTAGGGTATTAAGTGGTAAACCTTCGGCTTCTGGTGCAATGCTGGAATTTGAGCTTTTTCTCCATTTTGCATGCTAGATCCAGCAAAAATCATGTTTTTCTTGAAGAATAGCTTCACCCCGCCATGGCTCTGATAACATATTAATTCTGTCACAGAAATATTGGGACAAAGTATAAACTCACAAGTGATTCAAGACAAATTAGACATGAAATGATGTAACGGTACTGCGATAGGAGGTTGCAGCTCTATATAATCAATGAAAGAATGAATAATTCAATACAATGTCATGCAGAATGCATGAATTCCAAACCAATTTGAATTCAACAGGATGTCATTCGAATTTCATGGATGGGTGTAGCTTAACCGATTGTCAGCAACACTAGACACACTTAGTTAAGCACTAATCTAGCCATGATTGACTCACACTGAGTCCTAACTGAATCGGAGTGCAATAGATGACTGAGTCTAACTGAATGTAACTCAAACACATGTCACTGCATGCCAAATAGTAGGTGGTAGCTCATCACTAACTCCAAGTAGCTCCAATGAAGTTAACTGAAGTGATACTGGTCAACAGAGATAGTTGGAGGCGCATTAGTTCACTCCAACTCATCCCGATCAGCCCAAAATAGACAATTGTGTGATGGAGGCACCTTTACAAATCAGCTTAACTAATTGTTAGGTGAAACAATAATCAGTTAGCAATTAGGTGCACTTATGACACTCAGATCACCCCAGAATTGCTCCCTGTTTGAAGGAGGAAGCCCAGTTAGCCTCCCTAATTGAAGGAGAAGGCTTAGTTGGCCTCCTTGATCGAAGGAAGGCATGGGTTTGCTCATGTTGATGTCATAGTGTGCTCATATGATGTCAATTAAGTCAATTAAACTTAGGATAGTGGATAATTAGGCCAAAATTGACCAAATAAGTGTGTAAGTTGGGTAAATGAATCCAACACTAACCAGTGGAAGAAGGGGGAATATTTGTTGTAGGTTCATTCATGAGTAAAGTAATGAAGGAAGGTCACATAAAATAATAGCTTCCCCAAAAATATTAAATATTGCACATCCAATGGTTTGTAGAACGCATAATATTGGGTCAAATGACTTAAAGAAATTAATTATAATAAAAGTCCATTCTCTCATGAATAATGATTTATTAATATTATGAGAGAATATTGACTTTGGAAACATAGGATATCAGATGATCCTCATGAGTTTTCTTGCACATGGAAACTAGAAGGAAAGAAAGAAAGCAACTAAAAAGATGGAAGGTAGCATAAAAGAAGGCCAGCAAGGAAAAGCAGTAAAGGCACAGAAAGAAGTAAAGAAATGAAAAGAAGGGAAAAGAAAAGTTTCCAAAAACATTAAAAGAAATAACCCAACGAAAACCACACAAAGATGCAAGTATCCAATTCAGTCAAGGAGGGCACACTAAGTGAGTTAAGAGGGTCCATAAGAAATGTAACTTTCCCAATAAGCAATTAGAATTTTTAAAAGAAGGTGGTTAGAACCCATTCACATCTTTTTTTCCATTGTTAATTTTGAAATTGGAGAGCAATGAGCTTTTCATGACTTGGGAGATGTGCCCATAGTCACCAGTTGGGAGATGTGCCCCTAGTGTCACTAGTCTAGTCAAGGAATTAGCTATAGTTTGATGAGGGAGGCATCCAACCTCTGTTATTGGGTTTATTTCAAGTCTTTAATGTAATTTCCATCTGATCTCAATCTTGGGTTGAATTTTTTCTTGAGAGTTTTTAACTAGTAGAGTTGTGCACCAAAGCGACTTTCCTTATAGAAGTGTATTGTTATTAGAGTCAACTCTAATATCCTTTCCTTCAAATAGACTTTTGAAAATGAAAGGCGCGGCTAATCAATATTAATCTTTATATCGATATGATGATTATTTCTTATGCAAATGTTCTACAATGGGAAAATAATATATAAAAAATATTAAAACATTGATGTATGAGTAGAGATGCACTTGTGTGATCCAATATAGAAGAGGCATTAGTAGCATTCTTGTTAATCCATATAAACGAATGAAAATTCTAACGGATAGAAGTAAATAGATCATAGTTTGTTAATACCATCACTATGAGGATTGTTGTAATTCTAGCAACGAGTTGAGGTTTCATGACTTGAGCTACATTTGATCCTCAATGACATCCTATGTTAATTTCGGAAGAAGATCAATTGGAAACTTGAGAAAGCAAGAGTGTGTAATCATTCAGGGAAACGTCTCATGTTCATGCTAGCGAAGGAAATAGAGAAACACGGGGACAATACTATGAGCGTGAGAGGTAACGAGTTTATGGGAATAATGGTTGAGTAAATGACATTAATGTTGTTGTATTGTATGGTAGTGAGAATGAGACACCCATATAGCCCATATTGTTTAGTTTCACTACAAGATGTTACCCATAAACACATACGTGCAATACATACCTGTTTGTTTTAATGATTGAAAAGTGAAGTTGTGAATTCCACACTGATCGAAGGAAAGTAACAATACTAGAGGCCAATTTTACCATCCAAATGATTTATAAGGGGATTAATTATAACCACTCAAGATGAAGTGTAACCACTATTACTTAAAATTTTGGCAATATAGTCCCCAAAATATACCCGCTCCATGAAATTGGGGGTGAATGAGAGTTGGAATTATGACTCAAACCAAATGGGGAGGGCGATTTTGCTTAAAGATAAGCGTAATTACTATAAATTAGGGAGAATGGAAGGCCATAGCTCAAATTTCAGGACAAAAATCATTTTTTCCCTCGTATTATAAATACACGTGGGCTAACTCTCTACACATAATTTATTTTTGAATAAATAGGGCATAGATAAAAATAATAATAATAATAAGCACTACCATACAAAAAAAATTCCAAAAAAAAATTGGAAACCCCTTAAATTTTACCCATGGGCAAAATTTCACCCCTAAAATTTTATTTGGGACCCAGATAAAGTGTTGAAATTGATGGCCCAAGGTTGTTGGAAGGAGGACCTTAAGAAATTCGCCATCAACCAACACAAGCATCATAAAAAATTGAAGAATTTATGAAAAAAATGGAACCATCAACAATTTTCAAAATTATTAGGAGCCTTACTAGCTAGAAATCTAGTTTTCAAGTAAGGTTCTATCTCAATTGCATTGGAAATTCAGGTTTTCACAACAGAGCATTTATTTTTACTTTTTTATTTTAGTTTTATTTAAAATCAACATAAAACTAAGATGAGGAAGAGGAAGCATGCAGGAAATCCTCCTTGCTTACCACCTCCTATTCATACTAATTAAAAACATCCTTGACAAACTCCTCCTTGGATTTGGGATTCTAATACAACTTGAGTTTATGTCCATTAACCAAAAAGGATATTCTTCCATCATCAATAGTCATGATCCTAACATATCCATTATCAAAGACAACTTCTATTTCATATGGGTTGAGCCAATGAGTATTAAAGTTTCCCTTAAAATTCTTAAATCTGGAGTAAAAAAGAAGATCCCAATCACCAACTTTGAACTGTTTCTTTTTATTGAACTTTATCTTTCCACTTTGCTCTATGTTGTTGTATGAGATATGTATGTTGGAATGCATGTTGATGCATTTCATCCAACCCATTGAGTTGTACAATCTGCTATTTTTGTGCCTCAGTTAAGTCCCTTGTCAATTCTGTTGCAATCTTAAAGGTCTTGATTTGAAACTTTATTAGAAGAACATGTTTTCCATACACCATCTCATATCGAGAAAAGATAATAGTAATCCTCCATGTTTTCATGTATTTCCAAAAGGACTCTGGAAACTTTTCGTATCAATCCTTTTTATGCAATTGTACTATCTTTGTCGAAATTGCTTCCAAAACCTTATTTACTGATTCCACCTAACCATTAGGGTGTGGATGATATGGGGAATATTTCTTGTGCTTAATTTGAAATTTTTTTTTGGAAGGGAGCAGGCCAATAGTAACCCAAGTGAAGGACTTTGTAATATGTTATTTTTTCCACAAGGTTCATCGTGAAATGCCTTCTAGATTTGAAACATCTCATGCTCCCTCACGCTCCTGCAAATAACCCAATAAAGACCTATGTAAAAGAGGTATCCTCAGGTCCAAGAGTATGGAGCACTCATTCTAACAACCCTTTTCTTTTCGTTGGGTGAAAAGCGTGGTGGAATATTTCCTATAGAAAGGTAGATAGCTATTTCTACAAACCATGGGGAATTATTAGAGATAAAAAATAGATTTTCATTTAGAAAAATGTCATCAACATGAACATCCCCACCTTCGTTATTATGTCTAGGAAGGGAATCTTCTACCTATTTTTCCCTTCATGGTCTACCCAAAAAGGTGATTTTGAATTCATATAGAAGTGTTGTAATCTAAGGGGTTACATGAGGTTGCCAATAGCAAAGTAATACATAGCAAGATAATAAAAAAATACATACAATATACAGGAACAAACACAAATATATAAATACATGAGGAAGAATAGAGTAATGGTAGTAATGGTAGTAGAATATTTAACTAGATGTCTCTTATTAATAGAACATCATGTACAAAATATTATCATCACATATTTTGGATCACTAGCCTAATATTTAGTGCATGCAAGTAGTTATTTAGCTACAAGTTCCTAATTGCTTAGTTGGTTACTCTAACCAACTCGACCAATTAAGCAAACTACTCTCTAGTCTACTACAGGCCTATTCGACTGTCCAACTAGGATCCTCTAACGTTTCCCCGCCCCAAAAAAAAATCTTAGTCCCAAATAGAACAGGGGATGGAAACATTTTATACAATTTCATATAAAATGAAAATATTGAATAAGTGTTTCATAGTTACTTTAAAAAGGATGCCCTGCTTGGTGGAGTGCAATCAACACATGCTTCAATGATTGTTGTGCAGGGATACCAAGGAGGTCCTAGAAGCCATCCCATTAAGTGAGGACAGTCCTGATATTTGTTACTAGGATGGTAAGTTTGAATTTTGGATGAGCTTAATGTACATTGGCTAGTTCAACATATTTTTCATATCAAGTCCAAAGTTTTGTATTTGGATTTTAGTTGATCTCATTAATTTGTAAATGTGTTGAGTGAGCCGACCAAATTCTTCCTTGGATCGTTTCCCTTCAGGAAGCCATTGGTACTCATTTATGCTTAGTGTCCTGCCGCTAGTGCTGCTCCATGTTAATTTGATCATCTAAAATTTGTGTCGTGGTTGGGTCGGCTGATTGCTTTTGCTTATATTGCTCCAGTAATGTGATTTGTAGGTTATATATTTCCACACAATCTTTCTTGTAATATAAGTACCAGTTGCTACTGGATGGCATTGGTTCTGATTCCATCCTCAATCCTAGACAAACTCAAAAAAGTGATTTTTTCCTTTCTATGGGGATCTTCCTCTAAGACTAAAAAATTTCATCTGGAGGATTGGCATCTTTTGGCTCAGCCCACTTCCCACGGTGGCTGGGGTATTAAACATCTCCCTAGCTTTAGTCTTTCCTTGAGAATGAAATCTTTTTGGCTGGCAGTAAACAGCAAGGGCATCTGGAATCTACTTATTACTGTAAAATATGTGAAAAATAAGCCTTTACACCTATGGCTCAGGGAAAAGAACTTCATTTATAATAATGCCTCAATTATTTGGAAGCGCTTCATTGCTACTTTAGCTTGGATCGGCAAAGGAATTATCTGGCAAGTTGGTAATGGTGAATCCATTTGCCTGGGTGCAGACCCAATCGTGGGTATGGGATCCTCTTTTACCCTGCCTAGAGGATTGAGAGATTATTTAGAGGATTTTGGAATTTGTTCCTTAGCTCAGGCACGCAATCAAACTCCTAATGCCACAGGTTATTGGTTCTCTGCAGATTAACTTGATCTTATCGGTGAATGGAAAACTATCTGGGATAATTATATAAGAGGTCTGGAATTTGGCCATATACGGCTCACTGATCAAAATGATATTTTATTTTGGTCCCATAATAAGTATATAGGGCCGTTATCTGCTTCTGAAGGTTATACCTGTGTAATCTCTGATAGCTGTTCAGAAATAAATGACAAAGTTCTGAAAATTTTGTGGACTTTCACTATCCCACTGAAAATAAAATGCTTTATCTGGTTATTAATATATCGAAAGATTTTAACCTGGGAGCAATTGCAGACTAGAGGCATCAATGGGCCCAGTCGTTGTGTCCTTTGTGAAGGTAACCTGGAAGATATCCAACATCTATTTTTATCATTTTGAGTTTAAATACAACTATTCTTTCCCAATCTTTAGCTCTGTTCATTCCTATTTGGACCAATGGTTCTCTTGTACTGCGCGTTCTGCTCCTTACTGCTTCTTGCCACTGTTTATTTTTTGGGGAATCTGGCTTATCCGAAATCTCTGCTTATTTGAAAATAAGAAACCATCCTTCTCTGCTTTAATTGCCAGAATTGAAGGCTTGGTAAATACTTACCCAGTGCCTTTGAAAATTCATAAAGCTCGCAATATTGGCCCTGAACCGTTAAAATGTTTTCCTTGTGGTTTTTTCGATGGAGCTGTTGCGGAGAATATAGGAGGCTCAGGTTATGTGATTTTTATCAATGATTCTCATTACTTTAGTTTTTCAATGGGATGTGGGAGAAGTTCGAGGTTATGTGATTTTTATCAATGATTCTCATTACTTTAGTTTTTCAATGGGCTGTGGGAGAAGTTCGAATACAAGAGCAGAGTTATTGGCTTTGTGGGCAATTCTTAGAGTCATTTTATTGTTGGGTATTCCTATGCAGCTGATTTACGGGGACTCCTTGGTTATAATCTCTTGGCTTAACAGCATTTCTGCACTTGATGTTCCATCACTGATGCACTGGTGTTGCGACATAAGACTTATGCTACAAAAGGCCCCGCCGGTAATCTTTAAACATACATATCGTGAGCATAACACGCTGGTAGATGCACTCTCTAAACAAGGCCTGAATTTGGACCTGGGAGTTGTTTCTTTTTCAGAAACTATGGATGGTTTGATTGTGAATCATGGTAATCTTAATCTCTTTTAGAGTAGCTGATTATCTTTTATTCAGCTTGGTCTCAGCAGTTGATTGATTATTACTTTCTGTTCTAGTTGAGTCCTTCTTGCCAGCATGTATTGCTCTGATTTGTATGTTTGAAGTTCATCTTCGATATTACTCAGTACTTTCTGACCTGATTTATCAGGGATGATGAGAAAACTCTGCTACGATCAGACTTTATCTTTTGATTCTGCTGTTATGTATTGTCATTTATACTTGCATGTGATGGATCTGGGTTTTGGCAGTCATCATGCTGATATGTAAATGATGTCTTTTGATTCACATGAATAACAAAGACTGGTATTTTTTCGTCTGAAAAAAAAAAGTACCAGTTGTTGAGGACGTCCGGTGCTCTAATTGCTTGTTTTTCATATTACTTTAACTTATTGTCACATTATTGAAATGATTTGAACTGGTAGGCGATGAGAAGGAATGATTTGGTGTCGTTCTTATTCTTCTTTCTTTTATTGTTTTTATTGGATGACTTATTTGGATCTTTGTTGAGGTTTGGATTCGTCTACGAAGTGATAAATCCAAATGCAATTGATGTTGGTGGTGTTGAAGATGACGAAGTTGAAGACAATGGAGGTGCTAAAGACGACTCAGGTGAAGAAGTCAGGTTTGGGATGGTCGTAGACACAGGTGGGTCAGGAAAGTGGGTCATCATGGCTAGGTTCGTCCACATAGGAGATGTCTCGTCGATGGGAAGTGAATGGTAAGAGATGGATGTAGTTGGGACACGAATTGATGGTGTTGGATGTGTCGTTAAGGGAAATGCTGGCATCAGAGTCGATAATAATGGGGTAAGTGGAGAAATTGTGATAGGTAAGGTGGATGTTGATATGAAGGAAGGGGAATATGTGATCACCGTTAACTTGAATATGGTCGACATGGGTATAGATGAAATAAGGGGGCTGGTATAAGTTACATGTAAAGGGGAGGATATGCTTTGAGCAGTAATTAATGTCTTAGAATTCGTAGTAATGGTTGTTGATAAGATTTTTCTCAAGGTGTTTTGTGAAGGAGCTTCAATTGTAGTTGAAATGGGAACGGACGGTTTCATTACTAAATTCAGAGGAGGAGGTTTTACGTTTCCTAAATATTTATGTGCAAGTTGTCCAGACTCAAGTATACTAGCTAAAAGGCCAGGATAGATGACAGGAAGTTGGGACAAATACTGTGACTACAGGAAGTTGGGACAAATACTGTGACTACTAAGAAAGAAATTGGATGAAAGTAGGTGTCATTGTAAAGAGTTCAGGAATGGATGTGATTACCTCTTGCTGGTGTTCTTTGAATTGTCGAGTGCGGGACAGGTCTGGGGAGTCATTGGTTAGGTTTACCATACTTTTTTCGAAAGGAGACTGAGTTGTCCTAGATTTCTTTTGAGGAGGTTTTTGTAGAGCAGCGGAAGTATTTGATATGGCTAGCTGCAAAGGTCGCTTCGGGTCATACTCATGCTTAATCTTCTGGTCTATAGACACATTGTTCTTTATTGCTTCGAGTAAGACATGCTTACTCCATTCTCTGAGTTCATCAATATCGTCTTTTATGGCCTCAAGAAAGAGCTACTTTCTTTTCTTAGAAGTTTCCATGCTCGCTTCATCTCTAAGATTACGTTGATATATAAAGATATTTTCAACGACTTGTTCAATCCTCAAAGTTTGGATCAACTTTTTCTTTGATGAGTGGTTCATACTCATCTTCTTCAGTCATCTCGCTTGAAGGTTCATTGATTGGTTCTTTATTTTTGCTGGAAACAGATACCAATGCTAAAGGAATAGTTGGTTCTTCTTATGGAAAAAATGTTGTAATATATAATTTTTTTTGTCTGTGGTCTTCTAATTTACCATCTTGTTGAGGTTTGGAAATTCGCAGGCAACAACAGCAAGGGATTCTCCCCAGTCAATGTTGCCAACTAGCCCGTGACTGTTTGGAATAGGGAATCTGTCAGGTTTACGGTCCGGCTACCGTAAGTCAAGTAACAAAAACAAAGGCTTTACCGGTTGCGGCCTGGTCCACCATGTATTTTGTATTTTTGACTTAATGTATGATATGCATGTGCCTATTTAACAATGCAGGGTGATAAATATGCAAAGAGCAGTCACAATGTGATGCGCAAGTTCTTACCTCTCGTCTTAGAACTCACAAGCATCCAAATCATATATGCACAAAAATAAATACTAACTAAACTATCTCTAAAGAGCGGGTCATTAATTCATGAGTAATGTATCATTGTCCATGTGTTATGGCAAATCACAGATAGCTGTTCTTACAACCAAACATATAAACATGAATAAAGTATACATGATAAGATAGCTCATCAACAAGTAACTCCCATTACTCATAGTGGAAAAACATCATAAATGTACTGAAGAACATTCAGACAAGAACATAGGTTTAGGAAGTTAGAACGCTCTTACAGCTAATGAGACACAATTGAAAACAAAATAGTTTACATTCAACATTGCTCATTTAATCACACTGATACATTCCACATAGCACTTTTTCCAACAGGCAAACTTTGCAGTCCCTGGTTTGTAAAACGAAATAGTTCCTCTTACAAGCAATAGTTTACAAATTTTTTAGAGGGAAAAAGCCCCTGTCACTTTTCACTTTCAAATATTTAAACAAAATAGCAGACCCCTTGGGTTCCCCCCAAACCGTGTGACTTTTCGGTTCTTCGGACGCTTCATGTCCCTCTTTTCATCTTTTCTGCACATGCTCATGATCAGCTGAGTAACTGACGGACCTTTCAGAGCTGCGCCTTTGTTGCTTTTAATTTTTTATCTTTTACTTTGCCCGTGCCCCTTGAGATTCTACCTCCTATCTGTCCCTTCGCGCCACGGCAATATGAAAAGTCTTTTGGATCTTCCTGCAGTTAATAAATGTGCATCATTCACTGGGATTTCATTCTAAACAAAACACCAAATTAAACCAACAAAACGACTAGTCCACAAGAAATGGCTAGGTGCACCACTTGATCTGATAATTTTAACAAACGCCGACACCACTACCTCAACAGACATCATCCACGACGGAAAACGGAACACTCATCGGTGGCTAAAAATACTCACACCGGAAGGGTAAATTCATTCACCACCGCATGAGCGAGTCTTAAAAGTGACGGGCACTGCGAAACCACTTAATCATATCGGAGTCGGGAACGATAAGACCTAATATGTGGGTGGGAAAGTTCTCAATCAGAAGTCGGAAGGATGTCGACAGCGGAAGATGAAAGCATTTCACAGCCACAACGGCGGAAGAGAAAATACTACGGACGTGCGAATAACATCGGAGAGCGGAGCGCTTTAGACTTCGGGTAGCTAGCTGGTTTGGGAGCCGCAACGGCGGAAACAAAAAGGTTACATCCATGCGACTAGAAGGCCGATGTGCATCGGCGGGCGGAGCGCTTTATACATCGGGTGCTTAGCCGATTTGGGAGCCACAACGACGGAAACAAAAAGGACAACAACCTTCGATCAGAGTGACAAAACTTTAAATTAGGCAACGATTGAAAATGTTTCTCCTCTAAAACAGCGTTTTGCAAAGGACAAAAGGCCTGAACCATTTTCAACTCAGCAAAACAAACTCTAAATCTGTGAGTTACAACAATTCCAAATATGAGCAATTTCTGAAAACCAGGACGAAAGATAATCTTCAAAAAGAAACCATCAAAATTCAAGCATGACCAAAAGGTTCAAGGATCCAAACTGTTAAAACCACGCTAAATCATGAGGAGGGGACCAAAATTTTAAGAAATTTGGGGAAAACAGTTGCAGCTGCAACAATTGGCGACTACCTGGTGGACCTAGATCTCTGGACAATTTCCTCCTTAAGTAACAGACTGTTTAACAATAAAAACAATCATGTTGAATTCTTTTAGATATATGGATTTCCCAAATGGCAGATATATGAACTTTGAATCATTGAGGGTAGTCCAATTAGGAAAATGGAAACCAAGATTTTAAAGTCAAAATAACTCTTTCAAGGCCAGAAGTATGAGTTTCCTTTTTACCTCTGTCTTTGGGTAGCTTCCAGCTTGGCCACCACAGGATCGTAATCATAAGGTAAACAGAGATATTCATTTGTTCCTCATTCGCATGCCATTTTGCACTTTTTTGTGCTTTTGGACTTTTGTCCTTTTGAGTCCTCCTCACGCCTTCCTTTCTGAATTTTTATTCAGGCTCCTCTATCCATAGTGTCCTTTTGTGTGAGAGATGTATTTAATTTTCAGCTCACGCACGGAGAGGAACTTTTGGCAATTTTATACTCATATGATTTAGTACTTTGTTTTGATACACATTGCTTTCTTAGGAGTTTTGACTCTTCATAGCCTTTTGGCTTTCAATTCTTGGCATGGGATCATTTATATATAATATACTGTTTACCCTGATTCCTTTCCATGGGTCTTTTGCTGTCACCCCCTAGGACATTTTTTAAATGTGAGATGGATGGAGCCTCGTGATAGTATTCCAGACCCTTTAATCTTGAATTACTTTACAGGGATTAAGCAGGACTTCAATGCGTTCATAGCCATTTAGGAAAACTAATAAACTAGAAGAAATTCTATCAGATAAAATCATAATACACAGTCTTATAATCAAGGATTTAGTTAGTCCAGAATTTTAATGCTCTCCATGCAACCAAAGCTTGCTTCTTTTATTGAAATCAAACAGAAAAATCTAAACTAAAACAAACTAAACTTCATGACTCAAAAACTCAAAAACAGCTAAGCCAGATTATTTATATACAAGATAGAAGGAAACAAATGAAACTCAAGAAAAATAAGGCTTGAGAACTAAACCATTTACTGGTAAGTTCTCTTCCCACCCTTGCAAATCTTGTAACTTATAAATGGAAGGGCCAAGTTTTGCCGCAATCTGGAAATGACCTACCCACAACTGCTAGAATTTCGTGTGTTTTCCTTTCTAATCATGGGGGTGATCCCACTTGAGAACTAAATCTCCCACCTCAAAGACTTTTGTTCCTACCTTATGTTTGTCAAACCATCTCTTTATTACCCCTTGTTGTTGCTTAAAGCGCTCTCTGGTTTTAGATCGATCTTCTTCCGCTTTCAGGAGATTATAGATCCTTATTTGCAAAACTTCATCATCCGACCCTCGAGACTCTTGAGCTATTATGGAAGAAGGTAGCATGATATTGGGAGGAAGTATGGCTTCTTTACCGTACACAAGGGTATAGGGAGATGCTCCTATCAAAGACTTGGGGGTGACTCTATCAGCCCAAAGGGCGTTTGGTAGCGCTGAGTGCTAACTCCTCTGGTTTTCTATTACAATCTTCTTTAAAATTCTAATCAGATTTTTGTTAGAGGATTCAGCCAAGCCATTTCCTTGTGGATAGTAATTCGCAGAATAATGCAATTGTATCCCTTTATCATGAGCAAAAGCAGTTAATTTAATTGATGAAAAGTAAGTAGCATTATCAAAGACTAACGAAACTGGAACTCCAAACCTGGTCATGATATGATCTTGTAGGAAGCTGATGACCACGTCTTCATTTATTTTGTGCAGAGGGACAGCTTCGACCCAGCGAGTGAAATAATCGGTCGCGGTCAGAATGTACTTGTGTTGAAGGGAGGAATTCGATTTTATTTCTCCAATAATATCCAACCCCCATTGCTCGAACGGCTCCGTGATCATCACCAGCTTTAGGGGTGCTACTGCTTTGGGTTGTCTTCCACTACACCTTTGGCAAATATCGCACTTCCTGACATGTGCATGTGCATCTTTGAAGAGCGTAGGCCAATAGTAACCAGCTCTGAGGATTTTGTGAGCTATAGTATCTCCTGAATAATGTCCCCCAGCAGGCCCGTCAAGCAAATCTGTCATTACTTTATTCGCATTTTCTTTCTCTAAGCATCTAAGAAGAACTCTGTCATGATTTTTTCTAAATAATATTCCTTCAACAATTTGATAGGAAGCTGATTTATGACGCAATGCTCTTCTTTGCTTAGAATTCCAATGTTCTGGCAACAGTCGTTCCTGTAGGTAATGCACGAGGTCCCTATACCAAGAATCGGGAGCTGTGAACAAAGGACATACATCCATCAAATGTAATTCAGCCTCGTTTTCCCAGGCGTGTTCGTCATTGTTCCCATTTTCAGTCATCAGTTTGCACAACCCTTGCCCTTTGATTATGGAAGCTGGCTTGAATTCGAGGTCATACTCTTGAAGAGCTGTTACCCAATTGCCCCTTCTTTCTCCTAAATCTTTCTGTACAAAAAGGGACCTCACAGCTGGGTATGGGACGATCACCTTGGTTCGATTTTTTAATATGTAGGGCCTGAATTGTTTCACTGCTTTGAATACTGCATAAGCTTGTTTATCAATCGCTAGGTAATTTAATTCGGCCCCTTGTAGACCAATGCTCATGAAAGATATTGGGAATTCATCCCCACCATCTTCTTTTTGAGTAAGCACAGCTTCTAGTGAATCATCAGATGCAAAAGTATATAGAATAAAATCTTTGTCGAAATCTGGGCTTTTCAAGGAGGGTGCGTGTGCAACAGCAGTTTTAATTTTTTCGAATGCGTTCTTCTCAATCTCAGTCCACTTGAATTGTGTATTTTGCTTCATCATTTGCTGCAAAGGCTTGACAATCTAAGCAAAATCAGGCACAAATCTTCGCACGAAGTTAATTGTTCCCATAAATGATTGCATCCCCTTTTTATTATGGGGCAAGGGAATCTGTTCAATGGCCTTGATTCTTTCTGGATCAATAGAAATTCCCTTCTTTGAAACTATGTGACCAAGGAGCTTACCCTCTGTAACAGCAAACACACATTTTTTGGGATTGAGTGAGATGCCATATTTTCGACAGCGTTCAAAAATTTTCCTTAGATGGAACGCATGTTCTCCTCTCTTCTTTGAGAATATTGTAATATCATCGAGGTATATCACCACACTACGTCCAATCAAACCACGGAAATCTATGTCCATAGCCCTCTGGAATGTGGCTCCAGCGTTTATAAGCCCAAAGGGCATTCTTCTGTAAGCGAAAGTCCACCATTTGGTCTTGAATGTTGTCTTCAACCTGTCTTCTTCAGCTACTAATACTTGATTGTAGCCTGAGAATCCGTCTCGTAAAGAAAATAGTTAAGATCCTGAGACCATTTGTAGCAGCTGCTCCATGGGTGGAACAGGGTAGTTATCTTTGTCTGAAGCCCGATTTAAATTCCTGAAATCCACGCAGAGCCTGATTTCTCCATATTTTTTTCTTACTGGCACCAAATTTGAGACCCACTCAGAGTGTCTGACCTTAAAAATGATTCTAGCATCCAACAATTTCTTAACTTCACTCTGGATCAGTGATTCCAATTTTGGGTGCATTTTTCTTAAAGGTTGCTGATACGGCTTGACGCCAGCTTTGATGGGGATAACATGCTTGATGATGTTGGTGTCATATGTCTTCAAATCTTCGTATGTCCAGGCGAAAACATCTTTATATTGTTTAAACAGACTGACGAACTTATCTCTTTCTGCTGGTGAACAACATTTGCCAAGATTCACATATTTAGGATTCGTCTCAGTCCCTAAATTTATCAGCTCGAACTGTAGAGATGAGCTGTGAGTCTTCACGTTGGCTGGTCTTCTGAACTTTTCATTTAAATCAAACATTCTTTCTAACATTCTGGCTCCTTTAGGGATGAAATTATCATACTTCATCTCGACCTGATGTTCTTCATCGTCTATAATTGCTCATTTAAATACCTCGTCATTTGTTAAGCATTCTATAATTGTCTGATCATCATCGAATACTCGTAGGTTGGTGATCATATCAGGTACCGAGGGCCTGAAAAATAATTCAACGGAGCATCGATTATTAGTAGGTACAAGCCTAGCGGCTGATGTGGCCAAAAAGTCAGCTGCTGCATTTTTAAGTCTTGGAATTGAAACAATATTAAATGCGTTAAAACATTTGAGCAGATCCCATACCTCATTTTGATAAGCTTTCAAGTGAGGGGAAACACAATGTATTTGATTCCGGATCTATTTAACAATTATTTCAGAGTCTCCAAAAACTTTTAGATTACTTACCTTTAGCTCGATTGCTTTCCTTAAACCCTGCACCAGCACTTCATACTCAGCCGTGTTATTTGTACACTCAAACTCTAATCTACATGAGAGAAAATGTTTATTATTCTTAGGGTCGATCAGAACACAGCCAGCCCCTGGCCCTTCTAACGTCTTAGAGCCATCAAAAAACAATGTCCAAAAATCTCTAACTACTGCAGGCGAATCTACTCCTACTGCTAAGTTTACTATGTTACAGTCGATTTCATCAGCCTGTGAAAACCGAAGGAGATCAAGCTGGGTGTCTGATGTGTTGCTGGCTTCTTCTGCTTGGTAATTTCCCGGTTCCAACTCAATAACTTATAATTTCCCAACACAGAATCCACTGGTTCATTCTTCTCCTCCAGTTGAGTGATGTTGTATTTCATGTGAGGCTCCCGCAAAATTTTAATTTGGTTCGGGCTTCCTTTATATGGCAGCCACATATGCGACCAATCCGAGGCAAAATGGCCATTTAGTTTGGCTGACCAATCTCTACTCATAACAAGACCGTAAACATCTGGTATATCGGCCACCACAATATTAATAACTTGGCACACTTTATCATTTGACTCCAAGCGGACTAGGACATCCTCCATCTCACCAATTACCTTTACATCCGTCCTGTCCAACTGAAAAACCCTCCACGTGGATGGCTTAGGCTACCCATTTATCTTTTTACAGACTGATATTGGCATGACATTAACCGACGCCCCTGAGTCTACCAAGCAATTATGTACATTGTGATTAAAAATTTCGAAAGTGAGGAGGAAAGGTGGATGTTTGCTTTTAGACTTACCTCCAATGCTGGTTTCTCTGATTTCTTCTTCCTCTTCAGGCCGATTTTTAGTGGGCAGCCTCTCATCCGATGCTTCAAGCGCTTTCAATAATCTTTCTTTTTGCTGGGGCACTTTACACGTTTCAAATAGCGAAACGTTTGCCTTTATCTTCTTTATGTCCTCCATGATGTCATAATCCATCTGCGGTTCAATGGGACACGGTTTATCAGCATTCATCTTTTCTTCATTGGGCTTGGCCAGCGTATCATTATGCCTAGGATCTTGGCTGGTAATGGTGAATTCGGGAATTTTATCAGCTGCGGAATTATTTTGAAATTTCTTAACATTTTTCTGCAACCTTTTGATCTTTGGAAGTATGAAACTGTCTTCTTTAATCGACCCTTGGCTCCTTGTTGTTACTTTGGTTTCCATGACGTCCTTGTAACCCTGATTCTTTTCTTCTTCAGCATCAAATAACGAAACAGAATTCCACAAAACCATGGTCTCCTCTTCTTGTTCCTTCGTTGAAGTGGCACTCTCTTTTCTTTCTTCATCTTGATCTTCTATTAATTTAGAGTCCAACAACTGATTCATAACCAACGTCACCGAGTTTATGCATTGAGGACAATTCTTTTCAGAGTGTGGTTGCTGATGGAAAGTGTAGAAATTGTCCATGCCTACCTCTGTTAAATTCATAGATGCAGAATTGTGTGGAGCAGGTTGGGACTGATTGTTATCCTCTCTTTTCTTGTAATAAGGTTTGTAGAACTTTTGAGTTTCCTTCTCTTTCTCCAAGTCTATGATCTTGTTAGAAAGCTTCTGCATCATCTTTACCATATTCTCAAAATCTGGTGATTTCTCTTCCTTAGGCTTAGTAAACAATAAGGCTTTCCTTCCCACACCCTTCTCTCCTGACTGTTCGGGATAATCTTCGATACTTTCTCTTTCAGCCTCCACTATTTCCGCCTCTTCATAGGTTTCCGCCAAAGTAGGCTTGGCTCTTATTTTGGCAAACATGGCCAACTCATGGCCTAAAGCTGAGGTATAATATTCAATCAGGACCTTGTCCGAAGGTTTGTCAGCTTCAGAAAAATTCTTGAGGTATGATGCAAATCTTTGAGTAAAGTTGTGCACCTTTTCCTTTCTCTCTTTCTTCAAGGCGCATAGTCCTTTCATGAGGGCTGCATGAGTCTTTTGAGTCGCATACTTGCTCCTGAAAATTCTCTCGAAGGTATCCCAATCAGGGATAGAGTTTGCAGGCAACCCGAAATACCATGATGCTGCAGCTCTTTTAAGGGTGTGCGGAAAAAGTCTACAAACTACATCCTCATGCTCCCTCACCCTTAACCCTTCTATGGCCAAGTAAAAACTTTGCAGGTGGTCATCTACTAGGATTTTCTCACTTGGATCGAATTTAGGCAACATCTTGTCAAAGGCTTGAGGTAGATCATGTAATGGAGGTGTCAGGTTCAAAGGTGATCTGGCTCTCCAGGCAGGTGGTGGATTCAGTGGGTTTGGTGGTGGATTGGCGTTAACACCTGCCATAAGTCTGGGTGGAGAGTGAGGAGGTGAGCAAACAGGAGTGTGAGTAGGAGAACTGTGAGGAGTATCTGGGCCTTCTTGATTCAAAGGCAGTACAACTTCCTGTAAGGCTGTTTCCACAAGTTCCTCCCAATCCCCAACCAGCACTGAGTCTTCCAATATAGGACGATCTTTTCTTTTATATTCTCTTCTGGGCAATTCAGGGATGATCGGCAATCCTCCAATCTTCTTCACATATGCCCTAGTGTGTCTTCTCAGGTTATTAACAACCTCGTTGTCAACAGAAAACAAATGTTCTTTACTCCTTTCTTCTGGAATCGAATTATGAATCCCACTGCTTTCAGAACTGTTACCGGTAGAACAATCTCGGGAAAACGGGTTTCCTCGGCCAGCCATGCACTGGCGGCCCTCCTTCTAGCACCATAACTGTTGAGGCCTGGAAATTCGCAGGCAACAACAGCAAAGGATTCTCCCCAGTCAACATTCCCAACTAGCTCGTGACTGTTTGGAATAGGGAATCCATCCGGTTTGCAGTCCGGCTACCGTAGGTCAAGTAACAAAAACAAAGGCTTTACCGGTTGCGGCCCGGTCCACCGTGTATTTTGTATTTTTGACTTAATGTATGATATGCACGTGCCTATTTAACAATGCAGGGTGATAAAGATGCAAAGAGCAGTCACAATGTGATGCGCAGGTTCTTACCTCTCGTCTTAGAACTCACAAGCATCCAAATCATATATGCACGAAAATAAATACTAACTAAACTATCTCTAAAGAGCGGGTCATTAATTCATGAGTAATGTATCATTGTCCATGTGTTATGGCAAATCATAGATAGTTGTTCTTACAACCAAACATATAAACATGAATAAAGTATACATGATAAGATAGCTCATCAACAAGTAACTCCCATTACTCATAGTGGAAAAACATCATAAATGTATTGAAGAACATTCAGACAAGAACATAGGTTTAGGAAGTTAGAACGCTCTTACAGCTAATGAGACACAGTTGAAAACAAAATAGTTCACATTCAACGTTGTTCATTTAATCACACTGATACATTCCACATAGCACTTTTTCTAACAGGCAAAATTTGCAATCCCTGGTTTGTAAAACGAAATAGTTCCTCTTACAAGCAATAGTTTACAAAAAATTTAGAGGGAAAAAGCCCCTGTCACTTTTCACTTTCAAATATTTAAACAAAACAGCAGACCCCTTGGGTTCCCCCCAAACCGTGTGACTTTTCGGTTCTTCGGACGCTTCATATCCCTCTTTTCATCTTTTCTGCGCGTGCTCATGATCAGCTGAGTAACTGACGGACCTTTCAGAGCTACGCCTTTGTTGCTTTTAATTTTTTGTCTTTTATTTTTCCTGTGCCCCTTGAGATCCTGCCTCCTATCTGTCCCTTCGCACCACGGCAATATGAAAAGTCTTTTGGATCTTCCTGCAGTTAATCAATGTGCGTCATTCACCGGGATTTCATTCTAAACAAAACACCAAATTAAACCAACAAAAAAACTAGTTCACAAGAAATGGCTAGGTGCACCACTTGATCTGATAATTTTAACAAACACCGACACCACTACCTCGACAGACATCATCCACGACGGAAAACGGAACACTCATCGACGGCTAAAAATACTCACACCAGAAGGGTAAATTCATTCACCACCGCATGAGCGGGTCTTAAAAGTGACGGGAACTGCGAAACCACTTAATCATATCGGAGTCGGGAACGATAAGACCTAAGATGCGGGCGGGAAAGTTCTCAATCGGAAGTCAGAAGGATGTCAACAGTGGAAGATGAAAGCCTTTCATAGCGGTAACGGCGGAAGAGAAAATACTACGGACATGCGACTAACATCGGAGAGCGGAGCGCTTTAGACTTCGGGTAGCTAGTTGGTTCGGGAGCCGCAACGGCGGAAACAAAAAGGTTACAGCCATGCGACTAGAAGGCCGATGTGCATCAGCGGGTGGAGCGCTTTATACATCGGGTGCTTAGCCGATTTGGGAGCCGCAACGGCGGAAACAAAAAGGACAACAGCCTCCGATCAGAGTGACAAAACTTTAAATTAGGCAGCGATTGAAAATGTTTCGCCTCTGAAACAGCATTTTGCAAAGGACAAAAGGCCTGACCCATTTTCAACTTAGCAAAACAAACTCTAAATCTGCGAGTTACAACAATTCCAAATATGAGCAATTTCTGAAAACCAGGACGAAAGATAATCTTCAAAAAGAAACCATCAAAATTCAAGCATGACCAAAAGGTTCAAGAATCCAAACAGTTAAAACCACGCTAAATCATGAGGAGGGGACCAAAATTTTAAGAAATTTGGGGAAAACAGTTGCAGTTGCAACACATCTATTAGTGGATCCTCAACATCCATGTATTGGATCTAAGCTATAGTCAGTATTGGTATGGTGGTATTCGTCTACTTTGTTCCTAGTTTCTACACACAGAATGTACCAAAAGGAACCTACGAAGGGAAACCTTAATAACTAGTTTCTATAAGAAGGTTTGTTTAATTCAAGAAGGGAAACTTTAATAACTAATAAACAGAAATTGAAACTACTCTGAGCATGTAGATAACTAAAATTAAAAAAATTAAAGTAAATACAAACTAACATTGGATACACTCTTTGGAACATACATTGAACGAACCAAAGAATGATTTTTTTATCAAAAGAATAGGTTGTACATGGACTAATCAGCAATAATGAGGTCCTTGCAACTTTATGAAGAAGAGTACTCTTGGTCTCCTAATAGCCTGGCTTGCTCTAGTCACTCACCACAAGGTGCAGATCTCCAACAAAGGCGAAATGTGAATTCTCAAGGGAGTTTCAAATATAAAAGGGAGATTTTGGCAGAGTATCGATGCAGGCGATGTAGGCAATGAGTGGAGAAGTCATATGGAAATTAAGTAACTTCATGAGAACCGTAAGTATAATGAAGGTGTTAGAGCTAAAAGATGCACCTTGACTGTAGAAGGACTATGCTAGCACATCTTAAGCTTTAAGGCTTGAATAAAATCCGAATGAGTTTGGTAAATGGATGATTAGGTTTATGGTAAAACAAGCAGAGATCAGGTTAACATATTAGATTAGCCAACAATGGATATATAAGCATAATATCAAGGCCAAAAAGAGCAGGAGAATGAACTTATCTAAAAAAAACCAGCTTTGTTTCAGATCACTGATAAATATATAGAGTACCATAAGAATCCAAGTATAAGAAAGAATCATGAATACAGTATAATATTTATCACTTCAAAATGAAAACAAAAACAAGCTCAATCATACATAATCACTCAAAGTATTCTTAATAACCATGAAAATGTAATACATGTGTAGTAGTCTAACCTCTTGACTCCTAATACACTCTTAGCCTTCTCAACTGGACCTCCCTTCTCTGTTTTTAACATTTTCTTGTATTGTACATAATCACTCAAAGCATTCTTAATAACCATGAAAATGTAATACATGCTTCTGCAAATACAATAGTAGTCTAACCTCTAGACTCCTAATACACTCTCACCCTTCTGAGCTGGAACTCCCCTCTCTCTTTTCCTAATACACTCTCACCCTTCTGAGCTGGAACTCCCCTCTCTCTTTTCAACATTTTCTTGTATAGACTCATAGTTTGATTACATGACAGAGATTAGTTTCACAAAATAATCTATCGAAGATCCTTCTTCGTAAACATAGAAGCAATAAATTGATCCCAAATCTCATGACTATGAGCCTGAGATTTGAAATTCGTTCAAGATCCTATACTAGTGGCAGCCCTTTGACCAAGTGGTACTCTTAATCTCATCGCGATCTCCGGACCACTGATGAGTTGAAAAAGTACGAAGGATGATGAGGATATGCCAACGAAGCCATTCCACCTAAAGAATGTGCCAAAACGAATCTCTGTCTGCAATCAATTTTTGAGGAGCATCATCTTCATTTGTACCTATATGTGTTGCATCAAAACCTGGATCTGCTTCTTTGAATTTTTCCACCTACGCCCTCTAATGTTTAATTGCTATCTGAAGATTCTCATCAAATTCAATAAAATTTGGGATTACTTTGACACCGAATAATCTGCCAGTTAAACAGCCATGCACTGAAAAGGAAGTGGTAATGTTGCCAATTAGACAGCCATGCACTGAAAAGGGAGTGGTAATGTTGACATGGCAGCACTTGCAAGATGAGGACCCAGTGATTGTGCGACCCTGAGCGTTGTTGTTTGGCATATGTGCATTCCTCTACAGGCGAGCTTGATGAACCAACATGGTCGCTTGCCATTTGTACCTTCTAGATGCTCTGTCATTTCACATGCTAAGATTTGATCCCTTATTTCCTTCCTTTGAATGAGGCATTGTTTTAAATAACCCTTGTCTGGAATCAGTCCAGTAATTTAATCCTGGAAATCTGTAGATTATTCCTACAAATCTAAGATAACTTCTTCAATGTATAACTCCATCCTATGCTGTCAGGTGTTCAATAGGATAATGGTGACATTCATTTCCATGAACCATACCATTCCTCCCCACGCTTTGTCAAAATAACTAAAAAATACTTCACCTTCAGATTTGGCGTAGATTTTATTTCAACGAAGATTTCAAATGAAAAGTCCTTTCGTGGAATTTGAACAGAATGTAATTTATTGTTCCAAAGGGAAGGCATGAGACTGTTCAGCTATAATCAAACCCTCCACGGTTTTCTAAGTGCATAAAGAAAATCTACGCCATTTTTAGATAATCGCTGGCATTCATTTGATACTTGAGTGTTCTCCCTGCATCAATTTTGCAAGCCCTCGCTGTGTGAAAGGAAACTGTATTACTTGAAATTCAAACAATGAAAAACTCCTTCGAGCTGGTGCGTCATGATTATAAATCCATCACAAATGAAATACGCCTCTCGTGGATGCTTTTGCTTCAGCATTGATTCTTAACACTTGTGCATTAGAGAAGGTTGACACTTTGAAGCTTACATATTCTCGGTGCTTGGTCTGTATGGGAAACTATCCCACATTTAGAGAGTAATTAATATGAGACTTCAAATTTCAAACTATTAAAAAGTTATCTCTGTTGTGTGTTGCAAAGACTCGACACTTGGACCTGGGCATTTATTTGGTGAGCACTTAGCTTTTCGGTGGTTATTGCGATGGTAAGTGGAAACCATAATATAGAAATGGGAATGGAGACCATTATTTTTTAAATGGCAAACTTTATTTCCTTTAATGGCCACGTTATCATGAAAAGGATTGTGGATAAAAAGTCATAAGAGATGCTAATCCAAGTCAATAAATAATAATTTTATTTTTTAATAAAAATTATTAAATAATAATTTTACTTTTTTATTAAAATTATTATTTAATAATTTTATTTTTAATAAAAACTATTATTTAGGAAAAAAAGGAGGAAAGAGGTTATTCAACAACTCTCGTTATCATGAAAAGGATTGTGGATAAAAAGTCATAAGAGATGCTAATCCAAGTCAATAAATAATAATTTTATTTTTTAATAAAAATTATTAAATAATAATTTTACTTTTTCATTAAAATTATTATTTAATAATTTTATTTTTAATAAAAACTATTATTTAGGAAAAAAAAAGGAGGAAAGAGGTTATTCAACAACTCTTGAGATCAAGGTTTGATAGCAAGTAACCTGGCCAATTTGATGGAATTTTGGAAGATTAGGAAAATTTGAGGTAGGATAGTGACAACAGTGCAAGGGATTCATTTTTTGACGAAAATACTAGTGGGCATTCCCCAGCGAGGGATAAGGATCAAATTGAGATTTTTCTTTGTTTGGTTTTTTATTTTCTGGAGTTTCCTTTTCTTTCTCCTTGCTTTTTGGAATCCTTATCCATCTTTTTGGGAAGTGCCAAGTTTCCTTTTTGTGAAAAGGAAAGTATCCAAAATATCATTTTGGGAAATAAGACTAAATATTTTTGGGATTTTAATGAGTCAAATTAATATTAAAATATCCTTTTATGCTCGACTTAGGTACTTTAAATAAGTGAAGGTCCATGTGATAGAGATAAAATGTGGTTAATGACGTATAGGTGCGATGAGGTTGGGTAATGTGCAAGGTAGACAAATTTTGGTGTTAACATGCTTCGACAAGTCAATAAAAAATTCAAGGATGTTAGGGCAATAATCCAACTCCTACACATCCTATGTTGCACCCTACATGGACCATACCTTTGTATGGTCAAGGGTCCGTTCAATGTGTGCTCATGCAGGTAGACATCGATGGATATGTTATGGTACTCTCCATTTAATGCATCTGGTTTTGAATTCCTGAAAAAAAAAAGTTCTAAATAGGTCTTTTCTTTACCTAATTGAGAGACGAACCTTTACCTATGAATATTCGAAAGTTCATCATCAATGGAGGGTGATTGTTAATGAACGTTTTTTCACCAACTGGAGTAATCTTAGTCATTACTATCTAGATGAGGAACTACAAGAATCTTATGGAATGAGCAGCCTCTTGACACTTCTCAAAATTAGATTTTACTAACTCCTATAGGTGTCCTTTCTAGTTAAGAACTTTACCCTCATATGCAACTTTCCTGACTATTTCCAACATGTCAATCCTCAATTCAGAAGCCCAACCTAAGTCGGTTAAGCATTAGGAGATGATTGTGGAAGCCCGTTTAACTGAGTCATACCGGATTTTTTTTATTATAATACCTATTGATTGTTTCCCTGTAGGAATCCCTATAAATTCATCAACTAGTGCCATAGGTTTACTTATGAAAAGTATTGTTGGTCCCTTTCATTACAGTACAATAATTGCAACAATGAGGGAATCTGTGATTGGAATGGCCTTGTCAATCCATATTTTATTACCATGATATTTACTAACAATGAATTTTGTTGGTCCCTTTTTAAGAAATTTTATTACAATGACCAATTTTTCACTTTTTTCCCTATTTCAACCTTTGACTAGTTTTGATGTCTAGGTCTCCAAATTGACCCAAATGCTCCCAAATATTTTGAGAAGGTATATGACTGATATTAACACTTGAATGTGATGTTCATGGATTATTTATGACCATCCAAAGACTTCTGCAAACTTGTTTAATATTCTGGCCAAAGTAGGAGTTTTCACTAGCAAATTGGAGTTCCAATTCCCCCAGGGCAAACGCTGAAAATGGATTTCCAAATGCTCCCAAGCCCACTTGAATTTCTGAACAGAGGCAGAGGAAGTTTAAGAGACATTATCAAGGTATCATGTGCATCATTATTCAGTTTATAATGGCTGTTATAACCCTCTCCCAAACAGCTACAAAATCACCAGTTCGACCCTTAGGGAAATGGCACCAAATCTTCTCCAAATGCAAATAAATTGAGTAAGATGTCTTCAAATTCTTAAGTGTTGGATATGAAACTTGTAATACTCATCAATGGCAGTCCATTCATCATAAATATATCAGATAAACATTCTTTCATTCTAAATCATCAACATTACAATGGCATACATCAATATAGTGGGGAAATGGTCATTGTTTGCTCATTAATAATCACTTTTGCATACAACCATTTGGTGTTTCGACCGGAGACTTTCTGAGGATGAATAACATAATATATTAAGCTTATTACAATCATAAATGCACTATGAGATGCTCTCCCAAAGAGTACAATAGCTCACCCAAAGCGCAATCCCTCCATGAGCAAGATTATGCAATAAAGACTAGAAATGGTTGAGAGAATGTGTTGCACTAGAAGAAACCAAGAGCTGCACTGTAGCTTACACCTGCAAATATAAACTCCATTAAATATCCATGAAATACATGAATGGCCTCTCCAAACACCAACTTGGATGGGAATCTTTCACCCTCGAAATTGGCTAAGGAAAGAAACTAGTCATCCACTAGCTCTCTCTCTTCACAAATGCAAATTTCTCAAATGATCCAAAAGCCCTTCTATTGGTTGATCCCTGTATTTTATAAACATCCTTAGCCTTCTAAGGTTACAAATCCATCCACAAAATCAAGCCAATTCAAATTAGGGTGTGTGCTCAAGATTTGCCATGTGTCCTCCCTTCCCTAGCCTTCCATCTTTCCCCAATTCGAGTAGGGACCCATTGAGATTCCCCAAATCACATGAGCGCCTTCTTGGATGCTATATTTAGGCCTGACATGTCATAATGATCAGATGACATCCTTCAGGTATGTAATATGTCATAAATTTCATATCATCTTCATCATTGGTGTCATAGATGTCATAGATATTAGGGAATCTAGCCCAAGTGTCCAAGAAGCTCCCATTTGACTCTTCCTCTCCCATGTAAGTTACATTTCCTTCCAAATTATACCTATGATGCATATGTCCAAGTGTATTAGCCTTCTAACTCATCCAGGAACATTAGGCTTCCCATGGATTCGAAATCGCAAGAGGAGGATGCCATGTGGCACAAAAATTCTAGCTTCTGTGGACCCCATAACCTCCATGTGTCTCCATGCTCCATTGCCACTTCAATTTTCTCTTGTATTTATTTAATTAGATCCATTATTAAATATTTATTCCATTCTAATTTCAAAACATCATTTATTAGCTCCCTTATTAAAATTCCAAATGTATCCATCCAACCTAGGGAACTAATAGGATTGATGGAATTGTCCTGCCATCAAGAACTAGTAGGGAACTAGGGGGGTTGATGGGAAGTAATAAATCATCCCTGAATATCACATTCAAGTATTAATATAATTCATATACTTTCTTAGAATATTTGGGAGCATTTGGTTCAATTTGGAGACCTAGACATCAAAACTAGTCAAAGGTTGAAATAGGGAAAAAAAGTGAAAAATTGGTCATTGTAATAAAATTTCTTTAAAAGGGACATTAAATTTTTACTATAGGGAGTTTCTAGGAAAAATTTATCCATTATCCATCCTTCATTTCCCATTCCTTCATTTTAGAATAGTATTTTCCCCAAATTGGTTCATCCAATTTTTCTTTCTTAATTATGTGGATTCTGGATTCTAATAGGGTCATTCCTACTTCATTTTGTTGCATTTTATCTTTTTGTTCTTTGTCTTTGGACTTGGTTTATACGATGGATTTCTTCAGTGCCATAGTTGGTTCTTTGGAGAGAAAATTTAGGGTAAAGTATGTAATTTTGGGGATGGATTCCTCTCATTCAAAACATGAGGAGAAATTAACCTAGGGGTCTTCACATCCTGCTATATTTATAAACACGTAGTTATGTGAGATTTTATTGTGTGTAGGTGGTTTCATCGAATGCAAACTTTGTGGAGTACAATTCAATTACACACTTGGTAAAACTTCCAATGAAAGCTTACTTTGAACAATAGTTGTAGTATTTGGTATTCATTACTAGTATTGGTGGTCTTGTCGATATATGGTTCCATGTCTCTTTTCTATCCTCGTAGCTCATCAAGCTGATATGTTGATTGGTCGTTTGTCAAATGGTGTCCTTGATTTCTTCCTTGCATCTTTGTTTCTTGGTTTTTTGCTCTACGTAAGTTGGTTATTCTTGGACTATTACCTTGTTCCATCCTCATGCTCTACCTCTTCCACCCAATTTACCCCCATGTGTGTTGAATCGGGTCCACTTTGCCAAAATACATTACTTAGTACTCCCTTTTTATACACTTTGATTAAGTTAGTTATGTAAATACTTTCTGATTTTTAACTAAATTAATTAACTTTTCCTAATTTTAAAAAAACCTAGGACACACATTTGACTAGTGATTATATGGTCACTAGTTGGCATCCCTCCTCCTTCAAAGTCAATAATGCTTTAGTCATGCTTCATTCACAACCTTTTTGAAGACACGATCATGTAGTGTTTTTTGTCTGACTGAGCCATTAGTGTTGATTTCTTCAATGATATATGATCCAAACCATCCAGTCTCAATATTTTAAGGATTTCCTATTATCTTATTGTTATATAGAAGTACCAGGTCACCCATAGAGATGTCTTTTATTTTAATATTTGTGTCGTTCCAAGATTTTTGTTGCAATCATTCTTTGGTCTTTCAACTTTAGTAAATTGAACATTCTATCTTGAGTCGCTTGAAGGGTGTCGAGATACAAAACTTGAGAAATGGTTGGTGTTTGTTGTTTAAACTGTAGGGGTACAACTACTTCTTGACCATTTACTAACTTAAATGGTGTCTGACCCATCAATATTTTGTATGTTGTTCTATATGCCTATAGTATCATAGGGAATTTTCCATCCCAATCATGTTTAGCGATATTGCAGATCTTCATTAGCCATTTGTTCAATGTTTTATTGAATGACTTGACTACTGCATTCAACTGTGGATGATAAGTTGAGATTTTGTGATGATCTATCATAAAGGATTTTAGTAACATATCGATAGTTTTGTTTATAAAATGTGTTCCTTGGTCACTTATGAGAGTTAGCGGGCATCTAAATCTTGCAATTATATTTCCATATATGAGCTAGGTTGCAGCCTCACTAGTGAAAGCTTCGACTAGTTATACTTCAACCCATTTAGTTGTGTATTATACTATGATAATAATGCATCATGTATTGGTCCAACAACCAGGCTGATTCGGGAAGGGTCCGACAAAATCGACTTCCCAGATTTTAAATGTCAAGCTAGGATTGACTTATATCAGAGGCATCTCGTGCTGTCGTAGTAGTCGACCCATTCATTGGCATGTATCATACTTATTTGCATATTCTTTGTAGTCCTTATTCAATGATGGCCACCATAGTTTTAATTGTAGTATTTTTTGGCATTCGTGTCGACATGAAAATGTCCACCCGTGGATCCAGAGTGTGCTTCTTCAATGACATCATGTCGCTCAAGATCAGATCTACACCAACAGAGTATGTCATCAAGTCCAATATTGTATATGTATCCATTGATTAATGTATGCATTGTTGCTTTCATTGCTACACTCTTTCTATTTTTCTATGATGTTATTGGGGCCTGGCCCTCTTGTAGGAACTCTGCAAATCTTCTAGTTTGATCGGTATAGTTTCGACACTAAAAATATTTTCGTTGGGGAGTTCATTATCAATTCCAAATAGGTCTTATCCGGTTTCAATATGAGAAAGGTGGTTAGGTCTGACATTTGACTTGCCTAGTCATACTAGGATTCAAATTCAAATTCTTGAAATAATGGAAGCCATCGAAATACGCGACCATGGTGCACTCATTTTTTAACTAAATACGCAACCATGGTGCACTCGTTTGTTAACTAAGTATTTTAGTGCCTGATGGTCTGTGAAGAAAAAAAACAGGTTCACCAATAGGTAGTGTCGGTACTTTTGTAGTGTGAATATCATTCCCAATGCTTCACATTGGGTGTTTGAATAGTTTCTTTTATCTATATTAAACTTTCGATAAGCATATGCATTAGGGTAGTTGAGTTCATCCTCCCTTGGTTGGGTGAGTATTACACCGACTGAAATACTTGACGTATTGATTCAACATGGACGTGGAATTTCTTCAGCTAGTGAGAAAATATTAATATCGGAGCTTCGACCAACTTCCTTTTAAGCAACTCAAAAAATTCTTCACACTTTAAGCTCCAATCGAATTCCACATTTAATCTTAATAGTTCTTCCAAGGGAAAAATCATATTATAGTAGCGTTTCATAAATTTTAGGTAGTATCCCGTGTGACCCAACATATTTCTAACATGCTTGGGTTTGACTAGTGGCTTTAGATCAAGGGTAGATTTTATTTTTTCTAAGTGGACTAATATTCCTTCCTTGCATACACCATGTCCAAATAGTACTCTTATAGGTGTAGCCAAAATGCACTTCTTGATATCAAGTGATAACTGTATTTGCCTACATCACTCTAATATCAATCAGAGCCATTGTATGTGGTATCTGAGCATTGGATATATTGTTTAGTTGTCAAATTATACAACCATCATTTGATAGAAAAAAATATTGGAATCCTTTAATAACATTTCAAGAGAATATAGCTAGTGTATTTTTTTAATCTCAAGGGCATGAATTTATATGTGAATGATCCAAAATAACATACAAATGTTGCCTTATGCTGATATTCCATGGCAACGAGAACTCAATTATATTTGGAGAATATTTCAATGAAGGAGTAACTCTCATTTCTTGCAACTTTGTTAATAATCTCAACTACAAAGGGTGTCGGGAACAAGTCAGCCAAGGTTACTTTGTTAATTCCTATGAAGTTGAGACAAATCCTGAGTCATTTGGGATCATGATTTTTGGGATGGACGACCATGGGGCTATCCCACTCCTACTAATATACGAGGTAGATTATGCCAACAACTTGAATATTCTCTTTTTATTTTTTCATTATTTCCTCGTATTTGTGGGATAACTTGTAGGGTCATTTCTTTACGGGTTTCGCATCAAGCATTATGCCAATCTTCATTTCACCCATTTCTTGCACTAATCCTTTAAAATCCTTATAGTCAATGGAAAATGCATCTTGGTTCTTGTGAGATTCTGATTCACAGTAAGATCTAGAAGCTAAGAGAATCCTCACAACAAAAGAATTTTACAATACATGAAGAAAATAGTGTAAAAGAGAAAAATTAGCACATAGATATGGTGCCAATAACCGAGTTTTCTATTACAGTCCAACATGTAAATATGTTTGAAACATGATTATATTACAATAGGATAAAATAGTTAGCCTTTGGAGAAAAATGGTGGCATTCATGTGCCAAGATTAGATTGGACCTCAAACCCCCCTATGTGGACCAATAAGCTCCCAAACCACTTAAAACAGTCATGAATGGAAATATGAACATTGGGGAAGCATGATTGATCATACACAAGGGTAGGCTAGGCGTCCTGGTGTACATGGGTGAGAGGAGAGGAGGGGGTTTGACATTCATTTTGGAAACCTCTGTGCTTGGTTTTGTAGCTCTAAACTTTTCTTGGAATTAATTAATGCAGAAGTATGTTCTAAGTGTCTAAGATTCATCACAATGTTCAATGTTCAGTCATTGTTTTCATGTATGCTCCATTTCCATGTATGTGTGAAGTTCTGCTAATACGTTTCTAGTTGTATGCAAGGAATCCATTCTCTGTTAACCGCTCCTTTCATCAGAAATCATATTTGTTATGTGTTTATGATGAATGTTGTGGAATTCATCCTCTGCTAGGTGCTCCATTTCATCTATCAACCTTTATTGTTGCTACTGCTAAATTTGTTTCAGGAGATTCATCCACATATAGGTTCCTCTTGTTTCACTGGGCTTCTTCTCATTTTCCCCTTTCATTTCTTAAAGTTATTTGACTGAATGTTAATGCTCACGTTGCCTCAGATTACAAAGGATAATCAACTATCATTATTGTTGTAAGCCCTTGAATGTTCCAGGCTTTGAATCCATTGCCCAATGGTGTTTTTTATTTGGTTGTATTACAATCCTTGAAATACAAACAATCTGTTCTCATCATAAATATAGCCTTATGAATATTTGTTGTGAGACATATGTGTATGTGAATGGTCCTTGTGACCCTGAGAAATCCCTCTCTGGATGTATAGGCTAGAATATATCCTAAAGGTTGGTTTGAAATGGTTACCCTGGTTATTTCCTACTCACAACCATAGGAAAATTACCAGGTGATAACACAGCCCATGAATATTTAGAATATGAAGAGGAAGGTTGAGGCCTTTTAGTTTCCCGGAAAGAACGATACCTGTACACGTGTTGAATTCCTTGATGTCAGCCATGAGTGGATTCTAGGCCACCAATGTACCTCCCGAATGACCCAAAGCATCAATAGCACTAACATGCCAACTAGGACGCAAATGAAAGAAATAATCACAAGTTCAAACCCACGAAGACATAGTTTCCCGAAGGAGAACCACAACCTGACAAACAAAGTCAAGTGAGCATTTGATGATAGCATGTTTTGGGCCTCTTCCAAGCCCATGAACATTAAAGGAAACACAATTCATGGGGTAACCAATGTATGGTTCACAAATTCTCTAAGTGCCTGAGGAGTGGAGGAAGGGTCCAAACCAGAATTGCAAGACAACCCTCGATCAACTAAGGGAACAACCTTCGGGCTAACAAAGGAATGCTCCATGATGAAGTCTTTAACCCCTTTCATGTTCCCCTAAGAAGGTTTCCTAGGATTTTGAATGGAAACATTCGTAGATCTGATAGATGAAATAGGAAAAATATAGGGGCTATTAGACTCCTCTATAGCGTAGATAGGAAGGGGAGAGTAAAGTGCAGAGGATGGACCACCCAAGATCTCCCGACTTTGAGACAAAGAGTCAAAATCACCAAGGGTAGGCAAGGGTGTTAGGGCCTTCTCTGAAAAATAATCTGGAATTGGAGAAGAAGAGAGGGTAATGTCAAGACCAATGACAGACTCTAGTCGAAGGGGAGGAAAATTGTGTGGGCTGAAGAAAGAGGCACAGTCCCCCATAGGATCAAACAATGGATGGATCTCCAAAACAGGTGGTAGTTCCCCCGACACAGTCTCACATCTCTCCCCCTCATCCAACAGTGGTGATGAAACCCTAAGAGACCCCGCACTGGAGACTATAGACAAATTAACATTCGACCCATCCCCATCGAGGATAGAAAGTGAACCTAAGATGTCAATGGCAGAGAGAAATTTTAATAGCAGTGGGATAGAAAGTGAAAGCTTACCAACAAATGCAAGCGTTGATTCCTTTTCAAGGAGAATCAAGAAAGAGTAGCCTTTATCAAGTTATGTTGGCATGTCACCCAAGTTCAAAACATGCACCATCGAACCCACCGTCGAACCCGGGGAGAAGAACGTTCAAACCCCAACAGTTGATCATCTTCAATCAGTATAAATTTTCCAATAGAGTTAGAAATACCCATGAAACCCTACAAGTTCCAACATTGAATCGGGAAATCAGGTAATATCACCCATAGGTGCCTCTTAACCGGACGATCTATCCATGGATAAAATCCAAAATGCCAATAGCTAATAATTAGTGATCCCTGACCAAGAGCCTATTATCGGCCTTCAATAATATGCTTATCCTCCTCATATAGAAAATGGAAAAAAACCCATCCATTAACAAGTGTCAAAACCTTCAGAACGGACTTAAGTAGCGGTTTCCAGTGCTCTCAGACCCAAGCCAGTATGGTCGAACATGAGAGATTAAGGTACTCAAAATGGCCAACAAGTACCCTAAATGACAACAGCGGGTTTATTTTCATTTTAGCGTCGGATATCTGTCCGATCTTTTTATTCTCGCCACGTCGGGCGGTTCCCAGTTTTCAAACCACTACGACGAAATTCGTTTCTTTTTGGAGCTGCAACGGCGGACGAGTTTATGTTTATAGCCTTGGTTTGACTTCTGCTACGGTGAGTGACTTTTGGTTCGTAATTTGGAAAGCATTCCGATCTTTTCGGCAGCAATGGAAGATGTTCGTCAGCATTGGAACCGCTACGGCGGCTAGATTTTATCTTTTGCGTTCGCTTATTTTTTATGACAGCCTGGCCACAATGGCGAGCATTTTCCTTTTCTCATAGCCACAACGGTGGGTGGGACATCATTTTGAAGATCGGAGCTCCTTCTGATTTGTTGCACCCATTTCGTTGAAAGTTTTTCGCCACCTTTCCACAACGGCGGGTGTAGTGTTGCCAATCATCTAATCCTCACCAAACCGCTTCGACGGAAGGATTTTATTTGTTGAGCCACTATGGCGGTAGCCTTCTTGGTTTGTTTCCTGATACATTTTGACCACCGAGGCCGTAGAGTAAATTGGGTGCCTCTCGGGTTTAATCTGGTGCTATGGCTACATTATGGAATATGTGGAGCCGTTGTGTCAGCACTTCTTGTGTAATGATTAATTGGCTCCCTCCCAATGCAAGGTTTTTGCGTGCCAACAACATTTAAGCCACGCGCGTACGAATTTAGTGTTTTACCTACCACGGCTAAAAAAAATTCCACTGGCAGTTGTCTATTTATGCCCGAGGAACGGTGTTTTTACCATCATTGTTACCATAAAGTGTTGGAAGTTATGTGGCAATTTTACCTCGTCTTAGAGCTCGTGCGATTGGTGGAGTTGACCTGCAATCCCTATGTGGTGCATCCTCACTGAGTACCTCGACTGCGTGTTTACTTCCAGGTAGGCTTTCATCCCTTATTTTAGTTGGACAAATGTTAGGGTTTTGGTTGTCATTGGTTTTCTTCCGTGAAAGATTTGGTAGGTGGTTGTTGGATTTAAAAAGGGGTTTTTTCCCATTCATTTCCAGATTGCCATTTCCTTTTAGGGTTATAACCCGCTCTCATCACCATGCATGCGCTCATAGTCTTAAGAGTTCAACCATAGATATTTACCCACAGTTTGCTAGGTTCTAATGATTGTTTGCGCGCCCAAGTTTCCCGTCGACATGGAGCAGATTGGATGCTTTCCTAAGGGCACTTTTAGGGTTCACCCGTCTCTAGTCTCAACAAGAGCCCGTAGGTTTCAGGGCTATATTTTTCAGCCACGAGATGGTAAACTTAGGACATCACTGCCCTGTGCATCGAGGAGGTTTTTGGGCCATAGTGCGGAAGAACCTCGTTGTGATTAAGACGCATCTTTTCCCTTTTACGGTACGGAGGCCGAGGTTGCCTAGGTCCAGAGTTTAGTGTCGAGCTGTGACCTATTGATTTGTATTGTTATTTTGACCTCATGGTCAAGGATATCACGGTAATCCAAAATGTTGATGATTATTTGGATAGCCTACTTATCATATCGTAACCAGATAGTTCTATTATTTCATTTAAATGCATGAGTTTATTGATAATATAATGCTAAGACATTTTGTGTTTTTGCAGTCAACACTCCCATCCGACAGTATGACAAAAAGAGGTAAAAATAAAGCTAAGACTGTCAAATATGATTCAGGCACTGAGATTGCAGAAGTGGAACATGCGCCGAGGTTAGAGATCATTTATGAAGACACAAAAGAAATTACTGGAGTTGAGCCCAAGTTCAAATGGGGCCAGATTTATCACTAGCTGATAGAGAAGAAGCTTTGAGAAGCAGGGTTAGAGGACCTTTCCCTGTATGATAACATGTTGAGATCTGGGATAACTAAAGTAACCACAAGACTTGAAAGGTTCCCTTGTGCAGAAGCCGTTGGCCAGATTCTGCCGAGGGTAGACGCAACAGGAATGTTGATGAATGATGTAGAGAATAAAG
Organism: Pseudotsuga menziesii; assembly: GCA_001517045.1. NCBI lineage: Eukaryota > Viridiplantae > Streptophyta > Pinopsida > Pinales > Pinaceae > Pseudotsuga > Pseudotsuga menziesii. The sequence goes on along the minus strand of LPNX011141689.1, from coordinate 297,985 downwards.
CATTTGCATCCTTCACACCAGCATTTTTAGCAGCAACTTACAGCCTGCCCGAAAGGGAGGTTAGCTTGACAACAGAATGGGTAAAGGGCTTGAAGTTTTATTACACTGCCAAGGCTAGGATGATGATGATTCATGGGAAAAAATTTAGAAACAAGCAGTGAGGAGAATACAAGACAGCTCACCTAAAAACCCCATACAGGTTAATAGTGTTGCTGTTGAACAAAATTTATGGCAAAGTCGATGGGAGGTTCTACAAATTTCAATGGATTGTAGTGATATACCACATAGCTATGAAAGGAACAGTTTTCAACTGGGCCGACAATATAGCCAATAATTTGTCCACCACTATCAAGGTAGTTGAGGAAGGTTTGCACCTCAGCAAATATGAATTCTACATGCCTTCCTTTTTAGTAGACTGCATACTCTACCGTTAGCAGTTTGAAGGACTAAAGTGCACATGGAAGGGAGGGAATTCCCCCATATATACAGCCTACTAGATGTTGGGGTCTCACAAGTATCATAATCATTATCAGGTGATCTGTGAGGAGTTCTTGAGGCCCTTATACAAGTTGATCTTTCTAGAAGAATGCTCGTGCTTATCTAAAGGAGCCTTAGAGTCTATTAGAGAATATGGCGATTACTTTTGCACAGAAGAAGGAACGTATTTAAGGATGTATGGGGGAACAAAAGCTCCCTTAATACTACCTAAATACGCCACAGATTATATATCCCACAAAGAAGTTGTCAGACAGCTCTTTCTAAATGGATTCGGAAGCCACCTGTTCGATATGAAGAAGCGTGTTTACCCACCCTTACCCTTCTATGTGGGTAGCTACAAGTTTACTAAGGTTGAGAATGCCCCTGAATTTGTCAAGGAGCTTGAAAATTTTCATTTTGGGGAAAAGGATTTTCATCGGAATGACTCTCAAGGAAAGGTTGATGCCTATAAGGCATAACTCAAAGTAAATTTTGAGTATACTGATTATGTAGACAAAGAAGAAGAGAGGTACAGGAACATTTACAGCTTGACCACTGTGAACAAGAAGTTGAAGCTGAAGATAGTAGCAGTTGGGGATAAAAAAAAGTGGAAGTAGTACTCTAGTATCAAAGAGTCAAGAAGAGGAAGCTGCTAAGAAAGTAAAAGAAGAGACTACCCGAAGAGTGGCAAAAGGGGCCAGAAATCTCTTAGTTGAGGAAAAGCAGTGAGAAGAAGAAGAAGAAGTTGTCAGGGAAGAAAATAGAAAGAAAGAGGAAGCCATCCAAGGTAAGATTGCTGAGCTAGAAAAGGACATAGCTCAAGAAGCTTTGAATCTAGGACTAGAAGGACAAGACCTAGAATACTGCACCGAAGAACAAAGTAAGAAAAATGAAGAAGATCTAAGTGTTGAAGACCAAGATCAGAGCCCTACTCGGGATAACCCAGAAAACCCCCCATACACTTCAGGAACCATACTTACAGGAGGCCATCTTCCCATAGTTGAAATGGGATTAGTACCATTTACCCCATCCAAAGATTATGATGTGGCATGTTTAGAGGACGTACAGTTCGATCCCAAAACGAAGTCAATCGTTTGGAGAACAGAAAAGAATCTGAAAATGGGAGACCAACCCCCAGTCACCACAATAATAGAGAGAACAGTTGTAAAAAATATTGATGATAATCTGAAGCAAATGGCTTCCATGGGTATTGAATATGCATATGCAAATGCTCACAATATTGATAAACTCATAGAGAACCTTGAGCAGTTCAAAGGCAAGATGGTCGAGATGAAAGCGGTTTTGAAGAAAGAGGAAAGAGTCTGCAGAGAATCCAAGGGAAAGTATGAAGATACTCTCTCAGACTATGAAAAGTTGCAGCAAGATTACCAATTTTTGGGAGAAGAACGGGACACTTTGAAGCAGTCCAATAGGAACCTAATTAAAGAAGAAGGGGAGTTGGAAAATAAAATTGCAGAGCTAGAAGCACAAAATTCTGTAGCTGATCAGAGAGCAAAGCAATATGAAGACCAAGCGGCAGGATTAGAAGCTCAGAAGAATGCTCTGGAGGTGTTGTTAAAGACAACAAATGAACAAAAGGCAGATATTGCATTTCTGACAAAACATGCATTTTTTCTCAGAAATAAGATTTATCAAATGCAGGTGCACATCGCAGAAGAAGTTTTCAAAGTCAAACAAATAGAAGATAGACTGCAGGAAATTACGAACACAACTGCAAAGTTCAGAGACACAACTCAAGACATTGTAGAAGTTATTCAAGGAATATTAGCATGGTTGGAAACAACTCAGGAGCAGCCGAAAAACACACCAATCAAAGCTTCAGAAAGATTGCAGCTAGAGTATGGGCTGATAGGTTTTAGCAATAGAACTGCTGAAAATTTGATCAAGGTAGTCCAAAAGACAGTGGATAAATGCAGGTAGTTTTCTAAGAAAGTGCTTGCCACTTACAACAGGTTCCAAACATCATCCAAAAAAAGGTTAGATGAACTTCCTGCACATGAAGAAAATTTGCAGCATTTACATACTAAATTTCAGGAAGACGAGCTCAGCATACAGTCAATAAAGAACTTAGATGAAAGGGTTCTTAAGAATGTGATTGCTCAAGCTAAAATTAGTAACTGCCTTCTAGAGGATCAGTTTCGACTACTCCCAGCTAGGATGGCTGATATAAAGGCTCAGTCTTCAAAACATGAAGTGGCAGTCAGATTTTTGGAGCCAGCCGAGTTTGAAATAATTGCATCTGATTCTAAGGCATGGAAGCAATTCGTTGTTGATTTGAATGGGCCCATTTAAAAGTGTATTTGTCTTTTGTACACATGGAAATATATTTGTAATAAAGTTTGTATTTATCTTTACTTAGTGGATACACTAAAAGAAAAAATTTGTGTAACAGAATGTAAAGGGAGCCCAAGGGGCAGGAAGGTCAAGAGTATTTTGAGATGTATAAATATTGTTGAGGTCCAAGACAGAAAGGACTTTTCTAGCTTGCTTATGTGATACACTTATTGTAAGAGGAACTATTTCTGAGTATAATAAAGAAGATAGAATTTTCTGCGGGAGAAGGAGCTATTGAGTTTCAAATGCATGTTGTGTGGATGGATAGATAGAACTATTTCTATGTTGGTTGGCTATGCAATTAGCAAGATCGTTCTAACTCTGAACTATTTCTTAGTAGTGAATGATTTCATTTCCTTGTTTTGAATCTTGTGCAGCAAATGAGTGATGAATCTTTAAATAAACAATGAGTTATCTCTATGTTGATCTTTCTGTTGTTTTCTGTGTATAATGAATTATATCAGCTATCTGTAAGATTCTATATGCATGGAATACAGTACATTACTCATACGAATTATCATCTTTCTCCCTAGGGATAGGTTAGTTAGTATTAGATAGGTTTAGTTTAGCTATTATTTTCTTTCTGTGATTCATGAACAAAGGAGATAATACAGGAGGTAAGAACCTACACATCACAATGTGAACCATTTGCTTCCTAATCAAGATGCATTTAATTTTAGGCACTTGCATATCATTATAAAACAGAAAATAAAATACACATAAACAATGGATCGGGACGCAACCACTGAAACGGATTTAAACCGTTACTTAACTCTGTGGTATCCGGACCATAAGCCAGACGGATTCCCCATACCAAACAATAATCAAACTAATTGGGACCGGTTATTGGGGAGAATCCCTACTATCGGTACCTGGTATTTTCCAGGAATCAACAGTTTTGGTGCTAGAAGGAGGGCCGCCAGTGCATGGCTGGCCAAGGAAATATGTTTCCTCGAGAACGTTCTATTGGTGATAGTTTTGAAACTAATTTTCCCAAGAGACCAAGCCTTGAAGGAAAATTTAAACCTGAGTCAGATGATATAGATTATTTCAACCCTGTTTCTAACGAAGTAGTAGATCATTTGAGAAGAATCACAAGATCATATGCATAGAAGCTAGGAGGATTGCCAAATATTCCTGCCCTACCTAGAAGACAAGTTCACAAGAAAGAACACCCTTACCTAGAGGATTCTCTGCTGGTTGAATATTTTGAAGAGTTGGTAGATCTAAGCTTCCAAGAAATTGATCAACCCCTTGACCAATTGGGACCTGATTCGCCTGTTCGAACTCCTTTCCAATATCCACCTCAGTCTCCTAAACCGATCATGGACAGAAATGTACCTCCGAACCCTAATGTAAATCAAGCCAATCCACCTGCACCAGCTTGGAGGACTAGAACACCACTAAACTTAGCTCCTCCAGTGCATTCCTTTCCACAGAATTATGAAAAGGAATTTCCTAGATTTGACCCGGGGGAAGGCATATCTATGGATGATCATCTACAAAAAAAATTCCTGGTTTTGGAAGCACTAGAAGTTAAACATGAGGATGTGGTTTGTAGGCTTTTCCCTCATACTCTCAAAGGAAAATCAGCATCCTGGTATTTTGTCTTACAAGCCAATTCAATCACTAATTGGGACACTTTCGAAAGAATGTTTAAAAGCAACTTTTGTAGCCAAAAGACCACTGCTGCTTTAATGAAATAACTATTGGGTCTAAAAAAGGAAAAGAAGAAAAAGTGCAAGACTTTACTCATAGATTTTCTGCTCACTTAAAAAAAATACATGCAGCCATAAAACCCACTAAAGAGGCTTTAATAGAATATTACACATCAGCTCTTGGCCCAGCTCTTGGCCCTAACATGGCCATGTTTGCTAAAAGATTACTCAAAGCCACTTTGGCTGCAACATCTGAAGAGGCTGAGAAGATAGAGGCTGAGCTAGAAAGTGTAAACAAGTATCCGGTGGACCCAGAAACAAAGACCTTCAATAATAAGAATCCTCTGTTATTAACAAGACCCAAGGACGAAAGATCACATGAATTGGAGGGAGTAGTCAAGATGGTCCAGAAGCTATCCAATAAGATTGTTGATATGGAAAAGGAAAAGGAAACCAAGAAGCAATTCAAGCCCTATTATAAGAGAAAAGATGAAAGTGGCCCCTCTCAACCTCCTTCCAATATTCCTTCTTCCATGAATCTCACTGAAGTTGGGATGGATAATTTCTGCAATTTCCATCAGCAGCCTCACTCTGAGAAAAGTTGTCCATAGTGGATTAATTCTATGACTTTAGTTATGAATCAACTACTTGATTCTAAATTAACTAAACCTATGGATGAGGAAGAAAAAATGCATGAACCAGAGGAGGCACCAGAAGAAACTACCATGGTCTTGTGGGATTGTGCGCCTATGCTGGGTTTGGAAGAAGAAGAACCTGATGAAGAGATACAATTGTCGGATGTTAATGTCACAACCAAGAGCAAGGGTCCAATAATTGAAGATAACACACTGCTTCCCAAGATTAAAAGAATTCAGGAAAAATTGAAGAAAGTCATAAATAACACTCAGGCCCAACTCATACTGGATTTGGTCATAACCAGACAGAATAATCTAGCTGCCAGTAAGCCTGTAAAGGATGCTGAAAGAAAAGTAGAAGGTGTGAAGAAAAACTCAACAGACTGTGAGATGGGGTACGATATAATAGAAGACATCAAGAAGACCAAAGCTAATATTTCTTTGTTTGAGATCTGTAGTTTACCCCAGCAAAAGAAGAAACTTTTGGAAGCATTAAACCTGCCAACCAGTAAACCCCAAGAAAACATTCAGTCGAAAGAAGAAATCAGCGAAGCTAGTATTGGTGGGAAGTCTAAATCCAGAACTTTACCTTTTCTTCTTACATTTAAAATTTTCAATCATAATGTGCACAATTGTTTGGTTGATTCAGGAGCGTCTACTCATGTTATGTTTTTGTCAGTATGTAAAAGGATAAATGGCCAACCCAAGCCATCTGATGGAAAGATAATACAGTTGGACAGAATGATTGTGAAAGTGGTAGGAGAAATGGAAGACATGCTGATACGTTTATCTGCAGATGAGAGAGTGTGTCAATTCATAGACATCATGGAGGTTGACATACCGGAAGCTTATGGATTAATATTGAGCCGAGACTGATCTACGAAACTAGATGGATAGTTTGCAACTGATTGGTCTCACTTATGGTTACCCTATCAAGGATGTCAAAATCAAATTAAAGTGATGAGAGATCCACATATGAGACACAATGTGACTCAATTAGAAGGGAAGAATGAGCCGGTAAATTTTTCGCACCCTGTGTTGGGAAATTATTTCGTTGAGCTAGAACCGAAAAATTACCAAGCTGAAGAAGCCAATAATGGATCAGAAACACAACCTGATCTCCTTCGGTTTTCGCAAGCTGATCATGTTGACTGTAACATAGTTAGTCTAGTTTCAGATGTAGAAAGTAGAAATAGTTCAGTAGATGTAGTAGATAAGTTTTGGGTTCTGTACTTTGACGGTTCAAAAAAGCATGAAGGATCAGGATTTGGATGTACCCTGGTGGATCCAGAAAAAAAATAAACATTTTCTTTCATGTAGATTAGAATTTGAATGCACAAATAAAACAGTTGAATATGAAGCATTAATACAAGGATTAAAAAAGCCAATTAAACTCAAGGTTAAGAATTTAAAAGTCTATGGAGATTCTGAAAATATTGTCAAACAAGTCCGAAATACCATCCATTGTTTATCTCCACATCTAAAGGGTTACCAAAGCAAAGTCTGGGATTTGCTAGTGAATTTCAATGCATTTAATATAGTTTCTATTCTGAGGCTGAAAAATGCAGCGGCTGATTTATTAGCTACATCAACCGCCAGGCTTGTTCCAACTAATAATAGATGTTCTATTGAATTACTTTTTAGGCCTGCTATACCGGATAATATCATGAATATAAGAGTGTTCGATGATGACCCGCGGATCCTAGAATTTGTGGAAAACGAAGAGAATTTCAAGGGATCAGTAATTGATGAAGAAGAACATCAAGCGAACCTTGGGAGTGGAAACTTTATAACCAAAGGAGTCAGAATTTTGGAAGGGGTGTTCGATCTGAATAACAAGTTTAATAGACCAGCTAACGTCAAAACACACAGCTCATCTATGCAATTTGCGCTGGTAAATTTGGGATCAGAAGCTGAGCCAAAATATGTAAACTTGGGAAAGTGCTGCTCACCTGGAGAAAGGCACAAATTTGTAAACTTGTTTAACCAGTACATAGATGTTTTTTCCTAGACGTATGAAGATCTCAAGACATATGACACTCGAATTATACAGCATGTTGTTCCAATCAAAGAAGGGGTCAAGCCATATCAGCAACCATTAAGAAATATGCACCCGAAGCTAGAACCTTTGATTCAAAGTAAAGTGAAGAAGCTACTTGATGCAAGAATTATCTTTAAAGTTAGACATTCAGAATGGGTTTCGAACTTAGTACCAGTAAGGAAAAAGTCTAGTGAGATTAGACTTTGTGTGGACTTTATAAACTTGAATCATGCCTCCAATAAAGATAACTACCCAGTCCCACCCATGGAACAAATCTTACAGATGGTCTCTGGATCAGAATTATTTTCTCTGCTATATGGTTTCTCAAGCTATAACCAAGTATTGGTAGCTGAAGAAGATAGGTTAAAGACTACATTCAGAACTAAGTGGGGGAATTTTGCATATAGGAGGATTCCCTTTGGACTTATCAACGCCGGAGCAACGTTCCAGAGGGTCATGGATATAGATTTCCACGAGCTGATTAGCCGAAGCGTGGTAGTATATTTGGACGACGTTAAAGTTTATTCCAAGAAAAGAGAAGAACACGCGTTTCATTTAAAACAAATTTTCGAACGCTGTTGAAAATATGGTATTTCTTTAAATCCAAAGAAATGTGTGTTTGTTTTGTTGGACGGAAAGATTTTGGGTCATATAATTTCCAAGAAAGGGATCTCAATAGACCCAGAAAGGATCAAAGCTATAACACAGATCCCTTTTCCCCACAATAAGAAAGGAATGCAATCTTTTATGGGGACTATAAACTTTGTGCAAAGGTTTGTGCCCAATTTTGCTCAGATAGTCAAACCTTTGCAACAAATGGTTAAGCAAAGTGTGCAATTTAAATGGACCAACTTAGAGAAGCATTCGACAAGATTAAATCAGCAATAGCCCATGCGCCCTCTCTCAAAAGTCCAAATTTCGAGAAAGATTTTATCTTATACACTTTTGCTTCAGACAACTCGTCAGCAGCAATGCTTACGCATAAAGAAGAAGGGGCATATGAGTAACCCATATCATTCATGAGAACTGGACTACAAGGTGTTGAGTTGAATTATCCTGTTGTTGATAAACAAGTCTATGCAATGTTCAAAGCGGTAAAACAATTCAGGCCATATATATTAAAGAACAGAACCAAGGTTATTGTACCGCACCTGGCAGTCCGAAATATTTTCGTACAAAAAGAGTTAGGAGAAAGAAGAGGGAATTAGGTTACAACCTTGCAAGAGTACGAATTGAAGTTTAATCCAACAACTATGTTCAAAGGACAGGGGTTGTGCAAATTAATGGCTGAAAGCCAGGATAATGGAGAGAATGAATGGGAGAATGAGATGGAGCTGCACATGGTTGATGTATGTCCCATATTTACAACACCAGAATCTTGGTATCAAGACTTAGTTCACTATATTCAACAAGGTTATTTGCCCGAACATTGGAACTCCAAGCAAAGAAGGGCCTTGCGCTTAAAGTCCACATCTTATCAAATAATTAATGGAGTTCTATTCAGAAAAAATTATGATGGAGTTTTCCTCAGGTGTTTAAAATGTGAGGATGCAGCTAAAGTAGTTACAGAATTACATGATGGCCCTGGTGGAGTTCATTTCTCAGGAGATACTATATCCCATAAGATTCTAAGAGCTGGATACTATTGGCCGATGGTGTTCAAAGATTCTCACGCCTATGTCAGAAAATGTGATACTTGCCAAAGGAGTAGTGGGAAACAAGCGAAAGCAACCAGGCCATTAAAACCAATTATTATTTCTGAACCGTTCGAGCAATGGGGGATTGATATCATTGGACAGATTAATCCAAATTCCTCATTACAGCACAAATATATCCTCACGGCAACAGACTACTTCACCAGATGGGTAGAAGCCATCCTGTTGCGAAAAGTAAATGGACATGCAATTATGGATTTCCTACAAGATCACATCATGACCAGGTTTGGGGTTCCAATTTCCCTGATTTTTTATAATGCCTCTTATTTTTCATCTATTAGACTGACTGCATTTGCAAATGAGAAAGGGATTAAGTTACATTATTCTGCTAACTACTATCCACAAGGTAAAGGGTTAGTCAAATCTACAAATAAAAATCTCATTAGGATTTTAAAGAAACAGTCATAGAGAATCAAGGAAGTTGGCACATAGATCTCCCTAATGCACTTTGGGCTTATCGAGTCACACCCAAGAACTCCTTAGGTGTGTCACCCTACACCTTAGTCTATGGGAAGGAAGCCATTCTGCCCCCTAATATTTTATTTTTGTCTTCTCAACTAGCCCAAGCTTCTAGAGGATCCAATAGTGAAGTCTTACAAGCTCGAATCAACACTCTGTTGAAATTAGAACAGTCTAGATCCAAGTCGAAGGAAAGGTTTAAGTATCAATAAGAAATTGTGAAAAGATGGTTTGACAAGCATAAGTCTAGGAAGAAGGAGTTTGAAATAGGTGATTTGGTTCTGAAGTGGGATCACCCACATGATGAAAAGGGTAAGCACACTAAGTTTCAACATTTATGGATAGGCCCTTTCTAGATAGCAGAAACGTTAGGCCCCTCGACATACAAGTTGCAAGATTTGCAGGGGTGGGAAGAGAACCTACCAGTAAATGGTGTGGTTCTCAAATCTTATTTTTCTTAAGGCTCTTGATTTTCTTTTCTATACATAAATAAATCTTTTGATTTTTGTTTATTTGCTTTGTAGTTAGTTTGCTTTATTTGCAAATTGTTTTTTATTTACTTCAGTTTGTTTATTTTGCTTTATTTTTTCAGATAAACCAGCACAACCTTTGGACATTTGGGGAATATTGGAATTTTGAGAAATCTGCAATATTTTGATTTAAAATATGGTTATTAAATATGCATGTATCATCATTCAGATTCTTTAAGTTGATAGACTATCTGAAGAGAGGTTATGAACACATTGAAGTCCTGTTTTAAAACCCCATCAAATAACTAAGGTTAGAAGAGTCTAGAATACTATTCTGGGGCTCCATTCACTACACATTAAAATCTGTCCTAGAAAGCTAATAGCAAAGGACCCACGAAGAGGAAGGAGATTGGACAGATGTATAGTATTTAAATGATCCCATGCCACAAATAAAATCCGAAAGGCTAAAGAGTCAAAACTTCCTGAAAGAAAGCATACATCAAAAACATATTGAATACAATTAGTATTGGATAAGAATGCTAAGAGGTTCTTCTCCGTCCGTGAGCTGAAAGCAAAACTATCTCTCACACAAAAGGACACTATGGATGGAAGAACCTAATCCAAGTTTCAAATAAGAGAAGCAATCGGGGAAGACTCCAACGGACAAAAGTCCAAAAAAAAAGCATCAAAAGAATGCAAAAGGCATGGGAATGAGAAACAAACGAATATGTATGTCCTTACTCTGTTACGATCCTGTGATGTTTGAGCTAGAAGAAATCCAAAGGAAGGAATAAATGAACTTCATATCTTAGCCTCAGAAGAGTTATCATGACTTTGAAACCCTAGTTACCCTATCCTAGTGGACCATAATCTATGTTAAAGTTCTAAACCTTGCATTTCTAAAAGGTCTGGACATCTTAAAGAAATATTGAAGTTTGGGAAAAATTTATTTAAATAGAATACCGTAAAGCAGCTTTTGATTTTAGAAGTTAGTTTTTCCAGAGATCTATGTTCACCAGCCAGTCGCCAATTGTTGATGCTGCAACCATCCCAAAAAAAATTGTAATTTTTTAGGAACCCCTTGAAATCTTAGTTTTTTTAGTTTTGAAATTCAACCTTTATGGTTTCTTTCTATCATGAAAAAGTTCCAAAGTTTCTTTTCTTTTACTAAGGAAGAAATAGCTTTTTGACCCGCTATAGCGGATGATCTGTCGAATTCTGAGCCACTACAGTGGGCAGACTCTTTTGGTTTCAAGCCACAACAGCGGATGATTTTTTAATTTGATATCGAAAAGATTTTCGATTTTGTTCATCCTGATACGACCGATGCTTCTTGATTTTCAGGCCGCAATGGCATAACACTTTTTGGGCTTTGAACCGCAACATCGGGTTTATTTTCATTTTAGCGTCGGATATCTGTCCAATCTTTTTATTCCCACCATCTCGGATGGTTCCCGGTTTTCAAACCGCTACGATGGAAGTCGTTTCTATTTGGAGCTGCAACGGCGGACGAGTTTATCTTTATAACCTTGGTTTGATTTCTGCTACAGCGGGTGACTTTTGGCACGTAATTCGGAAAGGTTTCCGATCTTTTCAGCCGCAACGGCGGATGTTCATCAACTTTGGAACCGTTGTGGCACCTGGCTTTTATGTTTTGCATTCGCTTATTTTTTATGAGAGCCTAGTTGCAACGGCGGGCATTTTCTTTTTCCCATAGCCGCAACAACGAGTGGGACATCATTTTGAAGATCGGAGCTGCTTCTGATTTGTTGTGCCTGTTTCGTCAGAAGTTTTTCGCCACCTTGCCACAATGGTAAGTGTAGTGTCGCCAATCGTCCAATCCTCGCCAAGCCGCTTCGGCGGAAGGATTTTATTTGTTGAGCCACTGCGGCGGCAGTTTTCTTGGTTTGTTGCCCAATACATTTTGACCACCGAGGCCTCAAATTAAATTGGGTGCATCTCGGGTTTAAGCCGGTGTTCCAGCTACATTATGGAGTATGTCGAGCTGCCGTGTCGGGGCTCTTGTGTAATGACTAATTGGATCCCTCCCGATGCAAGTTTTTTGGGCGCCAATGGCGTTTAAGCCACGCACGTGCAAATTTAGTGGTTTACCTACCACGACTAAAGGTTTTTCCACCGGCAGTTGTCTATTTATGCCCAAGGAACGGTGTTTTTACCATTGTTGTTACGGTAAAGAGTTGGAAGTTCTGTGGCGATTTTACCCCGTCTTAGAGCTCGCGCGATTGGTGGAGTTGACCTGCGATACCTACATTACGCGTCCTCACTGAGTACCTCGACTGCGTGTTTACTGCCAGGTAGGATTTCATCCCTTATTTTGGTTGGACAGATGTTAGGGTTTTGGTTGTCATTGGTTTTCTTCCGTGAAATATTTGGTAGGTGGTTGTTGGGTTTAAAAAGGGGTTTTTTCCCTTTCATTTCCAGATTGCCATTTCCTTTTAGGGTTAGAACCCGCTCTGGCTTCCATGCCTGGACTCATAGTCTTACTAGTTCGACCATAGATATTTACCCGTAGGTTTCTAGGTTCTAATGATTGTTTGCACGCATGAGTTTCCCGCCAACATGGAGCAGATTAGATGCCCTCCTGAGGGAATTTTTAGAGTTCACCCGTCTCTAGTCTCAAGAAGACCCCGTAGGTTTCAGGGCTATATTTTTCGGCCGTGGGATGTTAAACCTAGGGATGGTAAACTTAGGGCATCACCACCATGTGCGTCGAGGAGGTTTTTGGGCCGTGATTTTTTAGGGTTTTGGGGCCATAGTGTGGAAGAACCTCGCTGTGATTAAGATCGCGTCTTTCCCCTATTAGGGTACGGAGGCTAAGGTTGCCTAGGTCCAAATTTTAGTGCTGAGCTGTGACCCATTGATTTGTATTGTTATTTTGACCTCATGGTCGAGGATATCAAGGTAATACAAAATGTTGATGATTGTTTGGATAGCTTGCTTAGCATATCGTAACCATTCAGTTCTATTATTTCATTTAAATGCATGAGTTTATTGATAATATAATGCTAAGACATTTTGTGTTTTTTCAGTCAATTCTCCCATCCAACAGTATGACAAAAAGGGGTAAAAAGAAAGCTAAGACTGCCGACTATGATTCAGGCACTGAGGTTGCAGAAGTGGAACCTGCGCTGAGGTCAGAGATCATTTATGAAGACACAAAGGAAATTACTGGAGCTGAGCCCGAGTTCAAATGAGGCCAGATTTATCACTGGCTAATAGAGAAGAAGTTTCCAGAAGTAGGGTTAGAGGACCTTGCCCTATATGATAACGTGTTGAGATCTGGGATAACTAAAGTAACCACAAGACCTGAAATGTTCCCTTGTGCAAAAGTCGTTGGATGGATTCTACCGAGGGATTCTACCAAGGGTAGACCCAATAAGAATGTTGACGAATGAAGTAGAGAATAAAGCATTCACATCCTTCACACCATCATTTTTAGCAGCAACTTACAGCCTGCCCGAAAGGGAGGTTAGCTTGACAACATAATGGGTAAAGGGCTTGAAGTTTGATTACACTGCCAAGGCTAGGATGATGATGATTCATGGGAAAACTTTTAGAAACAAGCAGTCAGGAGAATACAAGACAGCTCACCTAAAAACCCATACAAGTTAATAGTGTTGTTGTTAAACAAAATTTATGGCAGAGCCGATGGAAGGTTCTACAAATTTGGATGGATTGCGCTGATATACCACATAGCTATGAAAGGAACAGTTTTCAACTGGGCCGACAATATAGCCAATAATTTGTCCACCACTATCAAGGCATCCCAGGAAGGTCTGCACCTTAGAAAATCTAAATTCTACATGCCTTCCTTCTTAGTACACTGCATACTCTACCGTCAGCGGTTTGAAGGACTAATGTGCACATGGAAGGGAGGGAATGCCCCCATATATACAGCCTACCAGATGTTTGGGTCTCACAAGTATCATAATCATTATCTAGTGATCTGTGAGGAGTTCTTGAGGCCCTTATACAAGTTGATATTTCTGGAAGAATACCAGTGCTTATCTGAAGGAGCCTTAGAGTCTATTAGAGAATATGGGGATTACTTTTGCACAGAAGAAGGCATGTATTTAAGGATGTATGGGGGAACGAAATCTCCCTTATTACTACCTAAATACGCAACAGATTATATATCCCACAAAGAAGCTATCAGAGAGCTCTTTCTAAATGGATTCGGAAGCCACCTGTTCGATTTGAAGAAGGTTGTTTACCCACCCTTACCCTTCTATGTGGGTAGTTACAAGTTTACTAAGGTTAAGAATGCCCCTAAATTTGTCAAGGAGCTTGAAAATTTTCATTTTGGGGAAAAGGATTTTCATCGGAATGACTCTCAAGGAAAGGTTGTTGCCTATAAGGCAGCACTCAAAGTAAATTTTTGAGTACACTAATTATGTAGACAAAGAAGAAGAGATGTACAGGAACATTTACAGATTGACCGTTGTGAACAAGAAGCTGAAGCTGAAGACAGTAGCAGTTGGGGATAAAAACGGTGGAAGCAACACTCTAGTATCAAAGAGTCAAGAAGAGGAAGCTACTAAGAAAGCAAAAGAAGAGACTGCTCTAAGAATGTCAAAAGGGGCTAGAAATCTCTTAGTTGAGGAAAAGCAGTGAGAAGAAGAAGAAGAAGCTGCCATGGAAGAAAAGAGAAAGAAAGAGGAAGCCATCCAAGGTAAGATTGTTGAGCTAGAAAAGGCCATAGCTCAAGAAGCTTTGAATCTAGGACTAGAAGGAAAATACCTAGAAGACTACACCGAAGAACAAAGGAATAAAAATGAAGAAGATCTAGGTGTTGAAGACCAAGAGCATAGCCCTGCCCGAGATAACCCAGAAAACCCCCCATCATGGATAATTTTAGGGGCGAAATTTAGCCCATGGGCTATTTTTAGGGGGTTTTCTCCAAAAAAAGATTCGCTATTTTGCAATTTTTGAAGCCCTGTTTCGCCCAATTTTGATGGGGTAAACTTTTTTCACCCTAAAAATCTCCAATTTATTATATAAACGATATGAAATCCTTGGAAATTAAAATATTTTTTAAAAAATATCACCAAACATTTTATAGTTGGTGTTTTAAGAATTGGTAATATTCGCCAACATTTAAACACTTTTAAATAAGTATGGTTCCTTAAAATCATCCCTGCCCCCCATCCACTTTAGGAACCATACTTACAGCAGACCATCTTCCCATAGTTGAAATTAGATCAGTACCATTTACCCCATCCAAAGAGTATGATGTGGCATGTTTAGAGGACATACACTTCGATCCCAAAACGAAGTCAATCGTTTGGAGAACAGAAAAGACTCTGAAAAATGGGAGACCGACCCCCGATCACCACAATCACAGAGAGAACAGTTGTAAAAATTGTTGATATACTCACAGAGACCCTTGAGTGGTTCAAGGGCAAGATCACCGAGATGAAAGCGGTTTTGAAGAAAGAGGAAAGAGTCTGCAGAGAATCCAAGAGAAAGTATGAAGATACTCTCTCAGACTATGAAAAGCTGCATCAAGATTACCAATTTCTGGGAGAAGAACGGGACACTTTGAAGCAGTCCAACATGAACATAATTAAAGAAAAAGGGGAGTTGGAAAATAAAATTGCAAAGCTGGAAGCAAAAAATTCTGTAGCTGGTCAGAGAGAAAAGCAATATGAAGACCAAGCAGCAGGATTAGAAGCTCAGAAGAATGCTCTTGAGGTGTTTTTAAAGACACCAAATGAACAAAAGGCAGATATTGCACCTCTGACAAAACATGCATTTTTTCTCAGAAATAAGATTTATCAAATGCAAGTGCAGATTACAGAAGAAGTTTTCAAAGTCAAACAAATAGAAGATAGACTGCAAGAAATTACGAACACAACTGCAAAATTCAGAGAAACAACTCAAGACATTATAGAATTTATTCAAGGAAGATTAGCATGGATGGCAACAACTCAGGAGCAGTCGGATAACACACCAATCAAAGCTTCAAAAAGATTGCAGCTAGAGTATGAGCTGATAGGTTTCAGCAATAGAGTTGCTAAAAAGTTAATCAAGGCAGTCCAGAAGATAGTGGATAAATGCAGGGAGTTTTCTAAGAAAGTGCTTGCCACTTACAACAGGGGCCAAACATCATCCAAGAAAAGGTTAGATGAACTTCATGCACATGAAGAATATTTGCAGCATTTACATACTAGATTTCAGGAAGACGAGCTCAGCATACATACAATGGATAAAGAACTTAGATGAAAGGGTGCTTAAGAATGTGATTGCTCAGGCTGCAGTTAGTAACTACCTTCTAGAGGATTGATTTCGACTACTCCCAGCCATGATGGCTGATATAAAGGCTCAGTCTTCAAAACATGAAGTGACCATCAGACTTTTGGAGCCAGCCGAGTTTGAAATAATTGCATCCGATGCTAAGGCATGCAAAAAATTCATTGTTGATTTGAATGGACCCATTTTAAAGTGTTTTTGTCTTTTGTACACATAGAAATATATTTGTAATAAAGTTTGTATTTATCTTTTATTAGTGGATATACTAAAAGACAAATTTTGTGTAACCGGATGTAAAGGGAGCCCAAGGGGCGGGAAGGTCAAGAGTTTTTTTGAGATGTATAAATATTGTTGAGGTCGAATAGAGAAAGGACTTTTCTAGCTTGCTTATGTGAAACACTTATTGTAAGAGGAACTATTTCTGATTATAATAAAAAAGATAGAATTTTCTGCTGGAGAAGGAGTTGTTGAGTTTCAAATGCATGTTGTGTGGATGGCTAGATAAAACTATTTATGTGTTGGAAGGCTATGCAATTAGTGAGATCGTTCTAACTCTAAACTATTTCTTAATAGTGAATGATTTCATTTCCTTGTTTTGAATCTTGTGCAGCAAATGAGTGATGAATCTTTAAATAAACAATGAGTTATCTCTATGTTGATCTTTCTGTTGTTTTTTGTGTATAATGAATTATATCAGCTATCTGTAAGATTCTATATGCATGGAATACTGTACATTAATCATACGAATTATCATCTTGCTCCCTAGGGATAGGTTAGTTAGTATTAGATAGGTTTAGTTTAGCTATTATTTGCTTTCTGTGATTCAGGAACAAAGAAGATAAGACGGGAGGTAAGAACCTACGCATCACATTGTGAACCCTTTGCTTCCTAATCAAGCTGCATTTAATTTTAGGCACTTGCATATCATTATAAAACATAAAATAAAATACACATAAACGGTGGATTGGGCCGCAACCTATAAAACAGATTTAAACCATTACTTAACTCTGCGGTAGCCGGACTGTAAATCGGACGGATTCCCCATACCAAACAATAAGCGAACTAATTGGGAGCGGTTACTGGGAAGAATCCCTACTATCGGTACCTGGGATTTTCCAGGCATCAACAGGTTGGAAACCTCAACAGTGGAGTTGTTGGGAATAGTAGAGGGTACCACCTTTGAGAAATGGACCTGTTCCCTGGGGTTTGTGCAGACACCCAGAGAATATGGGGGATGCGACGCCATAAACAAGACACCAACAGTGTCCACTCTGGCCATCTTCCCACCCAAGTCAGAAGAGTATCGATGAACCCCAAAACTATCCACAAACCACGAAACCACAGAACAATGACGAGCAAGGAAAACCCTAGAGCCAAACTCCGGGAAAAATCCAACAGAAACGGAATGACAAAATGGGAGACCGCCACCACCCACACCACCAAAACCGCCATGGAAGAAAACAAACAAAGAAAAAATGGAAAAAAAATGACAAGTTTCTACTTTTTTGACTAGTTGGTACTAGGTGTGTCAAGGAGATAGGCTGGACTCCAGTGACCCGTAACGGACAGGGAGAAAAGAACAGTAAATAAAACCCAGAACAAGACCCGATAAAAAGGAAGAAAAAACACTACCAAACCCGGACACACAACCAAATGGAAAATGTAGACTGTCATGCTTGCGTAGAAAGAGAGGAGCCCCGTCCAAGCTCACCACTACAGCCACCGAAAACGGAACCAAGGAAATTAGATCCACATGACAATGGCAATGGTAGAATCATGGAAACCATCCTAGGGGTTTTGCAGCAGGAAGGAAACCTACACATCAGCTTATTCAAGAGGTTGGCAATTTCATGGTCAACTCGGTCTAGATACAATTAATTACAGAAAGTTTTTATCGTCTCTCCTCTCAATCCTAATAATGATGATCATATCCTCGAACATAAGGGGGTGGAGAATCTGAATGTAATCCTTCTTCAAGAAACTTAATGTGTTGGAACCGAAGTGGAAGTTATCCTCTCTCGATGTTGGCACCAGAGAAACCACATACATATAGACTCTCGAGGAATTGTTGGAGGACTAGAAAAACTCTAGAACCCATCCTCGATCCTCATTGATAGCTTCTTCTCCACCAAATGGTCAATCCCGACCAATATAAGGGAATTGGGATCTAACAAAGAACTCTTAACTACTAATGTATGTGGGCCTTCATGCCCTTTGGAAAAATATGCTTTCCTCGAAATCATCAAGCACAAAACCACCATAGCTTAAAATCAAATATAGCTCCTTAGTGGGGATTTCAACATTATCCTCCCTCCAGCAGGAAATTGCGGCAGAATTAGACGCTTGGACCAGGACAGTCTCAACTTCAACAACCTCATAGATATAAATAGACTCATTGATCTTGAACCAATTGAAGGTTCCTTCACATGGTAAAATAGAATATCTAGACCCCAAAATTTATGCTACCAACTGGACAGATTTTTACGCTAAATCTCTAATGGTTGAGAGCTTTGCTCTGGAATCGCAGATCCTTCCTACTGTTGGTTTTGATCACCGGCCTATCCAATTATGGTTTGACATCACTGGTACGCCCCACTGCAGGCCCTTCCGGTTCAAGAAATTTTGGTTAACGCACCCGAAAATCAAATGATAGAACTCAACAATGGTGGATTGAGGCCAAAATTCCACAGGGCTCATTAGTGTACACGTTTCAGCAGAAGCTGAAATCAATTAAACAAAATCTCATGGATTGGAACAAGCACATTTTTGCGAATTTCTTTCAGGATGAGGGATCTTTGGAAAACCAATTTAGGGAGATTCAACAAAGTCTAATGTCTCAAGCACACTGATATCAACTCCAAGAGGAAGAAGCACGAATCAAGATCCAGCTGGAGTAAAGATATGACCAAGAGGAAACTCTGTGGCATCAAAAATATTGAGTTCAATGGTTAAAAGAGGCTGAAAGGAACACTAAATTCTTCCATCACTCTATTATATAGCGCAAGCATATAAACCGCATATCCACTTTGGAAAATGCACAATGGAATTTATTAACTACTCATAGAGACATCGAGCATGAGCTAAAAGGTACTATCAGGATCTCCTCTTAGAACCTATCCCCTCTTAGAACCTATCCACGGCCACTCAACAGCTATACATAAAATAGCATAGCATATTCCAACTCTAATAACGAAAGATCACAATGAAGCACTCATGAGACCGATTACTCAGGAAGAGGTGGATCAAGAAACACAGGGAATGCAAGCGAGAAAGTCGTCGGGAGCTGATGGTTTCACCACAGACTTCTTCCACCACGATTGGCATCTTATCAGAGAAGAGATTTGGAAAATTATTGAGGATTCTTGATCGTCCGAGAGAGTTCTTTCAGCTGTCAATGAAACCTTTCTCACTCTCATTCCAGAGGAGTGACTACCAACAAATCCAAAAAAATCCAGTTTATTACCTTATGTAACATTATATACAAAGTCACCAAGGTGATTGCACTTCGTCTACAGTCCATTCTTCTGCATATCATCTCTCATGAACAAACTAGGTATGTGAAGGGTAGACAAATCTTCGACAACGTCATGAGGGTGCGATCAGAATTGGCTGAAGAATCTAATACGGGTGCGATACTCATCTCAAAATTAGGAATCGAGGATTCGGAACTTTAACTCTAATTAACTTTAATTATGCTACATTTATCTTACGTAAACAATTTTAGAATTTTAGATTAGTCAAAACGAAATGGAAAAATCCTATAAAAAATCTAAGAATCAGATTATGAAGAATTTGATTCAAGTGTGGTTAGGCCTAAGGCCAAATCAGGTAACCATGATACTACCTCATGAAGTCATTCACTCCCTAGAAACTTCACTAACTCCAGGTATCTTGTTCAAGCTTGTTCTTTCCAAGGATTTTGATAAATTGAGATGACAATATATAAGAAACCTTGTCCACTTTTAGATTTAGTTTTAGTTGGATTAACTGGATTATGAATCTAACTTCATTTGCCTTCTTCTCCATCGTGGTTAATGGATTCCCCTCCACCCCTTGGAATTCAGAAAGGAGACACTCTCTCCCCCTTTCTCTTTTGTCATTATGGCTGAAGGACTATGTCGCTACATTAAAGCAGCCGTAGTAGATGGATACCTTCATGGTCTCTCCATTCAGAGGCTAAATCCTCCCCTTTCCCATATCCAATTCGTTGATGACACATTGACATTGATGATGGGCTCGCCAACAACCAGAGAAGCCCACGAAATTCATACAATTTTGAATGACTTTAGCGAGGCTTCTGTTACTTCTATTAACCTGGAAAAATCCCATATCTTTTTCTTCAATACCCTGCCCACTACAATCCAACATTTCCATAATTTTAGGATTCTCCAGGGGCTCCCTTCCATCCAAATATCTCATAGTTCCTCTCATGGATAACATGCTAAGTAATAGCACATGGAGGATCTCCTAAATTCCCACAAGCGAAGACTCTCTACATTGGAGGTATGGAGCAAAATTCAATCTTCTGTCAACGAAACCACAAGATCTTCAACCTGGGATGATCCCCACTTCCGCTGGTACTGGGAGTGGAAAGACATTAATGCTCACAGCATGAGTAGGGGCAGGCAGTTGCAGGTTCATGGTCAAATTGGGACGGCATTTCCCATCTCCGCATGCGATCTTCATGTTTGCTCATACTGGTTGGCGGCTCAAGAGGGCTAACATGGTGAGAACAGGGTATCTCTCCTCCATAGAAGTCATTGCACTCACTAGTTCTTCCACTCCTATGGTGAACAGCGATCCTACCCATATATGCATATGCTCGGAGAATCATTTCAATCTCCTGTTTGACACCAGAAGTGACATTCACAATATAGGTTTTGAAATGGAACAATGGAAGCAAGATTTGCAGCAATGGTTTCTATCATTGTTTGTCCAGCCTTCCGTTAGCATATGTCGAATTTCTCTCCTCAGAATGCAGCAGTGTTGGGAGAATCCATATTGCTGAACTATCAAACCTCTGCGGCACCTTGGTCGGATTCTGCGTCAGCTCCAGAACGTGGCAAGCTATGATACTAAGCTTCAGGTTCAGAACTTTGGTTCAGTTTTAAGAAATGTCACTGGTTTTTTGGTCTCTATTTTATATCTTGTTATCACCGCAGTTATTCTTACATCGACCTTAGTTTGGTTTTTATGATAACCCTATAACTGTTACATGATTGTTACATTATGGCTCAAAAGCTACCAAGATATATGTTAAAAGTCTCTATCTTTTTGTCTATTTTGTAACTGTTTTTTTTCCAAGATGAAAAAATGTAGTTCCTTGATATCCAATGAATCAAAGGCAATAATATACATTTCAATGATACAAGGTATCAAATCCAGCCATACAGCAAAACTAGAACCCAAAAGAAGCTGCTATTACTAGCAAGCAGCTTCATACATTAAAAATAAACTCCAATTGCACTACAAAAGGAAATCAGAGCATGATATATAAAGTGACAAGTCTAACTAATCAAAAAGAGCTTAAGCCCAAAAAAGTAGAGTTAATATCAGACCCATCATCAGCTATCAAAAATGATCATAATCAAGGATAGCTCCAGTGCACAACATGAGGTTAGTAAATTTTGTTCATTAGTCAAAAACAGGATAAGAAAACAAGTGAGGAGTCCATCAAAAGAACTCTAGGATATCCTCAAAAATTCTTTCTCCCTCCATAAACTCCGAGAAGGAAAGGGACCCTGATTCCAAGAGCAAGGCTTCCTTTGATAAACCATCAGCAATCATGTTATGCTCCCTATAAACATGCTGAAAATTTATAGAGAGAAAGGAACTTTTAACCGCTTCAATTCAAGCACACCAGTGATCCAAGTTTAATACCATAAGACCAGAAACTGAGTTTTCCCAGTTTATGATAACTTTGGAGCCCCCAAAGATATGTAAATCTGGAAGCCCAATAGTTGTATAAAATTACAGAAGAGTCCAAAGCGCCAGCAACTCAGCTTGCATATTTGTGCTAGCCCCACATCTCAATTTCAAATGATAGAAATGGGTGTGTCTAATGAAGAGAATAATGCCAACACCACCCATACCTTGTGATGTCGCACCATCAAAGAGTCAGTCGCAAATTTGTAAACCGGAGCATGTCCAATAGTACGCAAAGGTTTGGGAGAACATTCTATGAGAACAGTTGATCCAGGAGAGCACCCTTATAAAGCCATTCCAGAAATAAGACGTTCATTGAACAAACTTCACTTCCACTTTAAGCCAACTTTCAATATTTTTTGTATGTAGATATTTAGCCTGAATCACCTGGTTCCAAAGACCAATGCTACCGAGAGCTAGCCAAAGCCTCTTCATCCTGAGAGAGATACTGAACCAGTACAGATTCTTAATATTCCATCCCCCAAATACAAAAGGCCTTGAGATGGTTTTCCAATCTACCTAATATATCTTGCATCTGTTAGCAGAGCCACCCCAAAGAAAAATAAAGATAGATTGTTGGAGTCTTCTTAAAATAGTTTTTGGAATCCTGGCCAAAAAGAACCAATACACCGGAATTCCGGACAAGACTGATCGAATGAGATTCAATTTGCCACCTAGAGGTAAGTACCAAAACAACCAATTACTGAGTCTCCTTTCAAAAGTTTTGATAATCCAACGCCAATCATTTACACAATACTTTAGAGTTTTTAGCTAGTAACCCAAGTACTTAAATCCTTTTTCAATAGGATCCATTTTGTAAGGGAGGATGGCTCTAATGTTGTTTAATACTTCCTCATTCAATTCATTGAAGAGAAAGGAATATTTCTCTAAACTAATGCTCATCCCTGAAGCCGAACAAAAAAGATCAAGTTATGTCTTATAAGTCTGTCATTCCTAAAGTGTTTCGCTCTCGAGTAACACAACATCATCTACGAAGAGTAAATGAGTGATGGCAAGTGAGGGAGAAAGAAGGATACCTTTAATTCTTCCTTTTCTCTTTGCTTCACCAATTAAGAGAGTGAGTCCTTCGATCACCAATAGAAAGAGTAGTGGCGACAAAGGACAGCCTTATCTTAAGCCCTTGGAAGCGTTGAAGAAATCAGATGGTGATCCATTGATAAACACCGAGAAATTTGCAGAAGAGACACACCCCATCAACTAGTTAACAGTGTCCACTGACACTCCCACCTAAAGTAATATGAGACACAAAAAGGTCCAATTTACCCTATCAAAAGCTTTTATGGGATCCATTTTAAGTACCAGGTCTTCCAACTTCTTTATTTTGATGGTGTGTAAAATTTCTTGAGAAATACCTACCACCTCAAGGATTTTCATGTTCTTAAGAAAACTGAATTGTTCTTTTGAGATTACCTTGGCCAATATAGGCTTCAATCTGTTAGAAATAATTTTTGTTATAAGATTATATATTATGTTACACGATGAAATCGGACGAAAGTCCGCAAAGGACCTTGACTTGTCACATTTTGGGATGAGAGTAAGGAATGTTGAGTTTATAGAACAGAGAACCGCACCATCCCACCGAGACTGTTCAATAGCCGCAAGTAAATCATCACTTTACCATCTCAAAAAAAGACAAAAAAAATTCTACCAACCAACCATCAGGACCAAGACTTTTGTCCTTCTTGAAACTCTTCAAAGCCGACTCTGACTTTTTCATCGTGACCTCCATTCCCACAACTACAACATCCATAGGAGAGAAAAAAGTGGGGAAAATATTGATGACCTTTAGCTGATCTGAGATAAGAGAGTTGTCATCTTCCTTGAAAAGAGCAGAGAAGTGTTTTTCGGCTAGTGCTTTAAGTTGAACTTGATCGCGGAAAGTATTACCATCATCATCATGTAGATCCCAGATAGAATTTCCATTTCGCCTCGAGTTTGCGAAACTGTGAAAAAACTTAGTGTTGGATTGCCCCTGTTCAACCCAAATATCTCGGATTTTTTATCTCCATGTCAATACATCATGAGCCAAAAGTTTCTCTTTCTGAGAATTAAGAGTAAAAAGCTTATATTCATCCTCCCTAGAAAGAATGCCAAAGGGGGAGAGAAAAAATAAATGTTGAATCTCTTGTTCAATAGAATTCATCTCCAAACCCTACCTCTTCTTCTTAATCTTTTCCCATATTTTAACAGCTTGTTTCAGGTGCTTTAATTTAAACACTAGGTGGTTCATATCTTCCCCTTCCATTTACAATACCTTTGTAAACAAGGAATGTCTAACAAGGTGAGTAAAATCCTCTTCCTAAAGCCAAGCACAATTGAAATTAAAGGGAAAATTATGTTTGAAATATAAGTCATCCCACTCAAAACAGACTGGAAAGTGATCGAATATCTCCAAGGGCAGGGCCCAAGTTCTGTATCTATTGAAGAGTGGTATCAGAGAATCAGACGCAATGAACCGGTCAAGTCTCTTGCTAATCCCTTCTGCTCCCAATCTTCCATTCCTCCAAGTCGGAACCAAACATGAAGGAAATAAGTCCACCATATTTGTACGAATCAGTAGTTGGGAGAAGAAGGTTGACAGGGGATCAGTACGAGCTTTTAAGCCCCAAATCTATGCATCCGATAAGGCTAAATTAAGATCACCTGCAATAATCAGTTTGGGGTGATTAAAAATACCCCCATTAACAGCAACATTCTAGAAAAGTTCTCTATTGTGATAAGGACCATAACAACTCAGGCATGAAAAGATGGAGTCCAAACCTCTAAATCGAGCCTTCACCATAATACCGGCTATGGAGGAAAAATCCTTACAACAAACT
Source organism: Pseudotsuga menziesii (assembly GCA_001517045.1). NCBI lineage: Eukaryota > Viridiplantae > Streptophyta > Pinopsida > Pinales > Pinaceae > Pseudotsuga > Pseudotsuga menziesii. Next base: position 273,137 of record LPNX011141689.1, on the reverse strand, counting down.
ACCAAGGGGTCCCAACCCATTAATAAACCACCAGAGAGATCAACAGCATTGGTTGCACAAAATTCCCAACCAGGTTTTAGTTTAGAAAAATGGTGTAGGGCTTGGTCGTGCACACACAGTCTCTTGAAGAAAAATCATGTTACGTATAATCTCATATAACAATAAACCAAGGGCTTTTAATTTGGTAAGCCCTCCAAAACCACAGACATTTAGGGAGAGTAGTCGCATTAAGAACCCAGAGCAGAAGGTGATGCTACTTTAAGCTCCCTAGAGGAAGAAAGGAGATCCTGGGAGTGGTCAGCCCTGGCCACTTCCTTAATCCTGTATGACAATGGAACAGAATGACCCTCGTACCCCAGATCCTCAATATCCTGATACGATCGAGCCAACTTCGATTTCCTGGCATTCCTAATAGTGACGTTCTCATGTCTAATAGATTCCAGAGGAATGATCGAAGGTGACAAGGGAAACTTATCAGTAAATATCGTGAGTGAATTCAAAAGTTTTAGATCGTTGAAAGAGGGTGAGTCCCAGGGACTAGAGGAACAACCAACCCTACCCAAAAAAATTAATGAGGCATCGGTATCCACCAATAGAGGGGGAACTCGCAGGGAAAAGCGAGGTACAACAGGAAGAGAAACCTCAGAAGGAAAAATATAGGCCACCAAAGGAGGTGATGAGGGTGGTGAACTAGGAAGAGAATCACCAAACTCCTAGGAAGACAAGGTTACATCCCCTGTAAAGATCTAAAGTCTGATATACAGATCATATTACTAAATATTGTTGCAAATTAAATTAAAATTCCTGATATGGCACTTGCAAACACTTAGTAAAATTTCAGACTAGGAAAATGAGGTATTTTGCTGAGAAATTCATAAGTATGGAAACAGGAAGAGGGAAGCAACCAAAGTAAGTTTCAAAACAATGAATTCATCTTCCCTAACACTTTTAGATCGGGGACCATTCAGGTTTCAGAGTCTACTAACCGTGAAAGTAGGAAGGCTTATTCAATCCTTTTGACTAGGGGCTTGGGGAAAGGCACAGTCACTATTTTCTGACATTTATACAATAGAAAATGAGGTTTAGGACAGCTCAGGACAATTCTAGAGAAGTTGGGAGAGTTTAGGAGTGAATTGGGAATTTTTGGCAATTTTGGACTAGAGGAGTCATGCGCAATGGAGGATACCAAAACACTGTACGACCTTCTCAATATGGAAGTATGTATGGATAGAGGCGTCTACCAGTGACCCACAACAACTTGCAGAATCAAAAATGAGTGTACAAATCTCATATAATTGCATAAACAGTAAGGCTACTTAATTTTAACTAGTGATCTAGCTAGGGTGCTTAATATAGCATGAAATTCATAGCAGAATGACTTCAGTCCTAAAAGTGAATTTTAACAAGGACTAATACAGCTTCAATTAACATATTAAACCTTTCAAACTCATGCCGATGGCCCTTTTTCACTCATCATTACACTAAATTGATCAAATTCCCCATTTTAATGACAATTTAAGCTTATACATGGCAAAACTTAATATGTAGCTTTAATGGACAGCATGATTGCGACCTGACAGAGGTAAATAATACTATTTAGAAGTTGATACACATTAAAGAAGGTCTAATGACTAACTACACTATGACAAGATTCAAAACAACGAGCAGGAGGCCCAAAATCAAACAGGAGACTAGCTAGGAGCGTAGGTGAAGCTTGGGCTTCACTGGAGCTTGAATTTTCTGAATATGATGGCTGCAATAGGACTGATATGAATATGATATCATGGGATGATCTTCAGCTTCTCCAATACCTGCAAATAAAATGAATGGGAGGAAGAAGAATGGGGAATGAATGAATTGGGGTACATCTCCTAATAGTTGAGGCACATCTCTCAGTTGAAGCAATGCTTCACATAAACCTCAACCAATCATAAGCCAAACTGAGTAAATGAGCTCTAATTCTTCTTTAATAGATCTCTGGGTGACTTGCTTAGCAAGTAAAGGCAATAGGTGACCTATGAGAGCAAGTCATCCACCTAGAAGCCCTAACCCTAGCCACATGTGTGCCCTCCTTGAGGAAATTGGAATGTATGATCATGTTAAGATGTTTCCCTATCCATGTCATGCATTTGACTTAGCAACTGCACCCTCCTTAGTCAAAGAGTTGTTTCTTTTGTCCCTGACAACTTTATGCTTTTACCTGCTTTTGAGACTGAGTCTCCAAAAGGAAATTATGCCCTCATTTGCCACAACTTTCCTGCTTTTGTTTTGATAGCTTTTCTGAGTCTCCAAAAAGGAAACTGCACCCACCTTAGTCAATTGTTGTATGTTTTTACTATGACATCTTTTTTCATAGCTTTTGGGCACTTTCCCTGACTACTTTTGTCATAGAGTTTCCACTTTCTTAATATCCTCCCTTGGCAAGTTGGATTGACAATTGTTCCTGACATGGCAAGCTCAATTCCACATAACTAAATTGCATAATAAATATAATGATAAATAAAAAAATCAAATACATGCCTCAATAATGTTTATTTAGCAAAATTTCCCTAGGAAACTTAATTAATTCTAGTTAGTCCCCCTAGGTGTTTTGCATGGTCCACACTTTTATTGGTCCAAAATGTGGGGACATTACATCCCTCGACCCTCTCCCACATCACAAACAAGATCCCCAATGGTAACAAACCCATTCCCCCCAGAACTGACATTACCTAAAAAGGGACCAGAGAAGGAGAGCATAGGAGCAAACAAATGATTACATCAAGCGATATTTTCAACATCAACAATAAAATCCAACTCCCTTTGGTTAAATATTCACAATTTGATGGTGAAACAGAGCTATACATACCTGTAGAAATCATTGAAGGGTGATCCAAACACTTTTCTTCAGAAATAATAAAGTTGTCCAGCCGCTGGTCATCCTCCCCAGATCCCCCAGATGTCGAGGGAGTACCGTGTAGTAGAGAAGGGCATTGATTCCTTAGATGTCCAGTATTATGACATTTTTTACATTTAATTGGGATGTTAAGATAATCTAACCTTTGGACAAAGACCTTGGATTCCCATTGGATGTCTATTTCTAGAGGAAGACCGCAAGTAACATCCATTTCGACCAAAACACGGGTCGTACATTTATCAAAATCATGGAGGAAATTATCATCAATTGCTACAAATCTTCCCAACGAGCTCACTAAACCAATCAATAGTTCACGACTCCATAGAGGAAGAGTGAGCACCTACAAAGAGGAAGCACCCACAAATGCCTCTTAGCTACCCTTTCTCTGATAGGATCAAAATTTACATGCCACCAACTCAGCACCAGTGAGCCCTCAAATAGTCTAGAGCCCATCCAGTACCTTGGAAGCATCGTTGCCGTCAAGAAAGGGAAAAACCAACCACCCATTCGATAACTGACTCACAGTCGGCACATAATTTATCAAGGGATTCTAATGTAAGGTATCCCACTCCACCCAACCCTCCTTTTCTATTTTACAATAATAGAGTCTGCCAACCAGTGCTCTGGTGCATAAAGATTCCACTTTGTCCATATAAATGTACCTTCCCAAAACAAAATAACACTTTGCCTCCAATGCTTTAAAATCCTTAACCTTACGTTGAGCTTTGAAAGGTTTAAACGGTAAGGAACTAAAGCCACCCAACGGTTCCAAGACCGACACAAAGGGTTTTCACCCATCCATCCTGTAGTAAAGAAAATCAAAGAGCCCACAGTGGTATGCTAGCAATCGCTTACTGGAAAAAAAACAAGTTAGCAATGTCAAAGAACACAGAGAAATACCTGGCAAAGAAATCAAAAGAGGAAATCCAGCATATGTTGATCAGAAAAAGAAAAAGAAAAAAAAAACAAACAGAACTCAATCAGTAGTACAAAGCCCGGTGAAACGGGAGTGGGTTACCGTCAGTAGCAAAACCGAAAAAAGAAAAACAAAACCCAATAAACGAAAGTCATAACACAAGTGTCTTGTGACCAGCAGCTTCCAACACGTCAGAAACATGTGAATCCCATCGAGGAACCCTGAAGGGTATAAGGAAAACCATAAACCCTCCACAAAGAAGTCTGTCAAAACCAACGAGAAAATCGAAGCAACGACTCACTGTCGAAAGATAGGTAGCATGTCCCATAGGGACCATCCAAACAATAAGATGGTCAGTGAAACCCTAACTAAAAAAAGCTAAACCCAAGACGCCCTGATAGAGAAAATAAAAAAAGGTATTCAACAGCAGCGAACTTCCCATTTTTTCTCATGGTTGGTACTAAGTCCTCCACGCAAGAAGAAGAACTCCATGTCTATCAAGCATCTTGGGTTATTAGAAAAAACAACGAGGAAACCAAACCAAAGGTTGAGGATGAAACAAAATCGACCCGAAGAAAGGTTATCAGGCCACGGTTACCATACCAGCAGGAGCCCTTCTCTACGAACCCTATCACAACCTATAAAAACCTTGAAAAAATCCTCCATCCTCCCGCTTCTCCCAAATCCATCGTTCTAAAAGTCATGTGAGTTATTAATTCATTGGCGTCCCTTGAAAAGAATAGTAGGGATTTCATGAGCATTGATCAGTTACATGAACACGCAATCTCAATGACTTCATCAGACTCACCTCACACTTATGGAGTTAATATGTAACATGTTTGTGTGCATATTCCCAACAATGTTTTTTTAATTATACACTTTAAAAAATTTATATCTATTCTTTTTACTTTTTGCAATGACACCAATATTTATTGATACCAAGTTGCTTCTTTAGCATAGCAACAATCTTCAAATTATATAATCTAAATGAAACTTTAATGGATAGAAAAATGTTGTAATGTTGCTACAACTGTTAACATTATGAAAAAATACAAGAATATAACCCAAATGTCACCTTAATTGTAGGCTTATATATAATTTATGCATATGTTGGATTTCTGTTGATAGTTGACTATATCCATTTTGGCACCCATAAATTTTATTGACCATAGAAACGAACTAATGTAATGGGATAACTATTTTATGCACAATGCACATCGGAATTCTAATGAAAGTTGAGTATGTTAACATCTGTTGAGATTACAACATCGGGAGTCATTCTCCAGTCTTGTAATATCAAAACAATAGGCTTGTGTAGTCCTACGAATATCCTCATATGATTGAGGTGGACAGTAGGCTTGTGTAGTCCTACGAATATCCTCATGTGATTGAGGTGGTGATGTTGTAAAGTCTTATGAGTAATATCAAGACAATAGGCATGTGTAGTCCTACGAATATCCTCGTATGATTGAGGTGGACAGTAGGCTTGTGTAGTCCTACGAATATCCTCATATGATTGAGGTGGACAGTAGGCTTGTGTAGTCTTACGAATATCCTCATGTTGTGAGGTGGTGTACTTTACTATGTAAAGTAGATATACTATGTGATGTATGGTTGGTCATGGTCAACAGGTGTTACAAGTATCCTTTAGGGATTAGCTACCCCTAGAGTGATTTACTTTAGCATATGACTATATGACCTGGGGCAATACATATGATCATAGGTTCGGAAACGATCTTATGTGTATGATATGATTAATTAATGAAAACACACATGGACCATGCAGAGATATTTAATATAAGCACAGAGATAGAGAGAGAATTTGAATTGCAGTTATGGTAAACACGTTCAGTTAATTAAGGATTCAACTCCTTAATTTATGCAAATGGTTATTGGAAATAAACACTGATGGAGATGCACTAGTTCTGTTCAGTTACATTCAGTTCTATTCAGTTATATTCAGTTCAACTCGGTTAGAGTTAGTTAATTAATGGAAGGCGCATATCTTCATGTGGAAGATAATTATGGAGTGCCATCTTGACACCAGATCAGTATGGGGTGCATGATTAAAGATGGATCGGTGTTCTAAGTGTTAAAAAGTTTTTGCTACATGCAACCGTTCTATTTTTGTTGTAAACCCTAATTTGACTTGTTATTAAATTGTTATGCACTTGGCAAGTCAAATACGGTGTTCCATTAGATCTTCACTCTTTGGTGCTCTCGGTGAAAGCAATCTACTATTGTGTTGTAATCATTCTCTGCTACTTATCAATCATACTCTAAGATCGTTTGCTGGGTTTTTTATCCTCTGAATCAGTAGAGGTTTTTCCCAGGGTATATCTTGTGTTCTATGTCTTTGGATTGTTGATGCGATTTGTCTGCATTGTTATTATGGATTAAAGTTTTAAAGTTCAAGTTTCTTCATATTTTTCTCAATCACTAACATGGTATCAGAGCAAGTGCATGCAAGAGCCTAGTTTGCGCAAGCAACTAAAGCCTACGTGATCTTGAGAAGTATTGAGAAAAGAGCTTCGAGCCATGGCATCTATCTCCATCCAACCGGAAGACCAATTTGAATATAATTCCAAATTGAATGCAAGAGTGTGAATCATTCTTGAGGAGACTGATATAGTTGTTTACTTGACCTCAATGAGTGAGGACTCTTTATGCAGGGCGAAATAAAGAGCAAGTCAACATGCACCATTTTTGTCATTTTTCATGAGACAAATTTCGTGGAGACGTTTTGATCAATCTATGAGGAATCAGACAAAACGGTTAAAAACCCACTTCCAAAATTGGCCAATTTAGCTTACTCTTGGGAATATTTCTAAACTTTGCAACTCTGTGAGAGATACGATCAGGTATTTGAAGATGAAATTATCAGAATTCATGTTATGGTCGTTTTCCCAAAGTGGACGAATTGATGGAACAAACCCAAGAGCTATAAGTTGGATATTATCATTATTCAATGGATCTTGTGTATAATGAGATCCTCATAGATTTGAGATCTCATCCAAAGAAGAGGATTATCGTAGGAAGAATTTTTTTCTTTGAAAGAAGAACATTCGCTTCAGGTTGCATGGGATCCAGTTTCTCCATGTAGAGATTCACTACCTCCTGCATTGCAAAGAGATCAAAACCGAGGGACTACAGTAATTTCTACAAGGAAGCAGAGATCAAGAGGGAACATGCAAAACAATAAAAAGATAAGTACCCAAATTTTTTATTATATGTTATTTAGACATATATTCTTTTGAATATTTTCATTACAGTCATATAGAGAATGCATGATTGTTCATAAGATATGAATATAGAGCATGCATGATTATTTTATAAAATATGAATATAGATCATGCATGGTTATGAATATAAATGATGCCTGATTGTTTCATAAGGATATCAATATAGAGTTGCATGCTTGTTTCATAAATATAGAGTTGCATGATTGATTCATGAGATATGAAAGCTGGACACAATTGATAAATGTTGGGTTGCATGATTATTTAAGTATCATATGCTTTTATAAAATCAAATTTTGTTTTATTACAATCTGTATTCCTGGATTTGGAAGTGTTTAGCTTATACATTGTTGTTCCTATCTTTATTGGAATGTTATCAATCTAGTGAGTCCAAATTTTGTGAGATAATATAAGGTTGAAAACATCATTCATAAGACATGAGATTTATGGCAGCATGATTGCTTCACAAACTGTGAACATAAGACTACATGATTGGCTAGATAGAGGGCTTCATGCTTACCTCATGAGATATGAACATGGGGTTGTATATTTCTTTCATAAAATGAATTATTGGAATGATATAGGGCTGCATATCAGTACATAAGATTATAATGGGTTATGATAAATCGGTTGATCAATATGTGTACATAACTAAGTAAATATTTATCAATATGTTGAAAATATTTCATGTGAATAAAATTCATGAGTATGAAATGGTTCTAACCATGAGAATTATTTGTCTTATAGGGAAAATTTTTATGCCCTTACCTACAATTAAAGAAGGACATGAATGTGGAGTCATTTCAATGGATGAGCCTGAAAGAGAACAATTTGGGAGGTTCCTATGTCTCTTGGGAAGTAGACAAAATATATGGATTAATTCTATTCTGATAGATGTGAAGACTCCTGAAGATATTATATCTTATTTAGATCCATGTTTCAAATAAGAGATTCATATATATATGAGCATAAGTCTCCGTGATGGAGGACCAAGATTATGATTCTCACATTTACAGTGAGAGGGAGTTGCTAGTCTCTCTAGCTACTGAAGAACCAGTGTAATTGGTTGATGTACCTCCTGTAAAAAGGAGATATGCATGTTGCTCATATTCGGAAGGAAGCTAATAACTGTATTCAAGAATCTTATTATGATTCCTATGATTAGTGGTGTGGCAGTCACCAAACAAATATTTTCCTCAGTTAAGGAAAATGTGTAGTGAAAGAGCCTGAAGAGTTTTAGGATGATGGACTACAAATCCATGGCCACGCATATGAAGGTAAATATGAAATTTTATAATTCTTATTTCATATTTGGAAGATCTAAAGTCAGTTGAGATGTATTTGGTTAGTCACAAGTCCCAGGATCTGTTATGTGCTTTACAATTTTTACATAGACATGTACAAAGCATGTGTTGTGGTACCTACTTGGTACAACTGTATGTGGACTCATATATGTCATGATCAGTAAAAGAGAGTTTTAAATATATATGAACCTTTGACTAATATAGTGATCGAGGAAGATCACATGTGTTGCTCTAGATAGAGCATATTGAAAAGAAGTAAAGATTTTGAGGGTTCTAGTCAGTTATCTTTGAGGCATAGTACATATCCATAGACAACATTCTCATTAAGCTTCTGTCTGGGACAAGCTTGGTATAGTACATAATAACTCCTATAGTTGAAGAGGGAGTATTGTTTTGTCTTCATAGGCAACAGCAGATAAAGTCCCCACCAGTTAGTCATCGTACATGACTTAGGAAGTCAAGGGTTGTGATAGCTTGTGGAGAGAATCCACATGAGAAGAGACATGGTCAAAAGTCTCAGAAACTATTTATAGTCTAGACTGTTAGAGAACAGTTAAAACCTCTCAGAGAGGTAGTTGGGGTGCTGCAAATATAAGGAGAAGGATCACTAAGAAAGTGATCATGACTTGAATAACATCACAAAGAATGGCATGCTCACAAAGAACTTCTCCAAATAACAGAATATTCAAAAAGTCAACAAATGTTAAAGAGTGAAAGAAAATATAAGTATTTCTTTCTGCATGTTATTACACATTTGTTGTATAATGTTGTATGTGATGGATTTAAAAAATTCATGGTTTCTAGTTTAAAGAAACTTTATTCTGGATTGGATCCAGATGATGCTACTTTGTGTAAGTAGTTGGTTGGTCTTCGAGCAGACCTGTTGTGTTTTATGCTTACTACTAAGCATATGTTTGAGTAACTTTGAGGTACATTAGAATAGGCTCTTTATTGTATTTGATACATGGCAGACCTATTATTTGATTGTGTTATCCAGCTATTGTTTTAGCCTGAGATAAGCGATGTAATTTGAGGCTAGTACTACAAAATCTAAGTGTATTGAAGCTAGTACTACAGAAGAAAGATGTATGTATGAGAGTACTACAAAAGAAAAATGTGGTTTGCGAATAGTACTACATACTGAGCAATAGTGTAGCTTGGGAAGATACCTACTAGGGTGAAATACTTGAGCCTACAATCATTAGGTGTTAATAGTCAAGCTTTCTCGAAAACCCTATATGTGTTTTATGATAAAACACATTCGAGATGAAGTTTTACTTCATTGAAGTCATGGTCATGAGTTACAGTACATAGGTACTGATGAGAAGATTGCAAATTTGTAACAAGCCTCTATTTGTGACGAAGTTTAAACACTTCTGAGATAATATTGGTATGGCAGAGAATATCTCCCTCGCTGAGAGGGAGTGTTGAGATTACAGCATCGGGAGTCATTCTCCAGTATTGCAATATCAAGACAGTAAGCTTGTGTAGTCCTACGAATATCCTCATATGATTGAGGTGGATAGTAGACTTCTGTAGTCCTATGAATATCCTCATATGATTGAGGTGGTGATGTTGTAAAGTCTTGTGAGTAATATCAAGACAGTAGGCTTTTGTATCCCTACGAATATCCTCATATGATTGAGGTGGAAAGTAGGCTTATGTATTCCTACGAATATCCTCATGTTGTGAGGTGGTGTACTTTATTATGTAAAGTAGATATACTGTGTGATGTACAGCTAGTCATGGTCAACAGGTGCTACAAGTCTCTTTTAGGGATTAGCTACCCCTAGAGTGATTTACTTTAGCATATGAATATATGACCTGGGGAAATACATATGATCATAGGTTCGGAAATGATCTTATGAGTATGATATGATTAATTAATGAAAACACACATGGACCATGTAGAGATATTTAATATAAGCATAGAGATAGAGAGAGAATTTGAATTGCAGTTATGGTAAACAAGTTCAGTTAATTAAGGATTCAAATCCTTAATTTATGAAAATGGTTATTGGAAATAAACACCGATGGAGATGCACTAGTTCTGTTGAGTTACATTCAGTTCTATTCAGTTACATTCAGTTCAACTCAATTACATTCATTTCAACTCAGTTAGAGTTAGTTAATTAATGGAAGGCGCATATCTTCATGTGGAAGATAATTATGGAGTGTCAACTTGACACCATATCAGTATGGGGTGCATGATTAAAGATGGATCAGTGTTCTAAGTGTTAACAAGTTGTTGCTACATGCAACCATTCTATTTTTGTTGTAAAACCTAATTTGATTTGTTATTAAAGTGCTATGCACTTGGCAAGTTAGATACGGTGTTCCATTAGATCTCCACTCTCTAGTGCTCTCGGTGAAAGCAATCTTCTATTGTGTTGTAATCATTCTCTGCTACTTGTCAATCATACTCTAAGATTGTTTGCTGGGTTTTTTATCCTCTGAATTAGTAGAGGCTTTTCCCAGGGTATATCTTGTGTTCTATGGTTTGATTTATGTCTTTGGATTATTGATGAGATTTGTATGCATTGTAATTATGGATTGAAGTTTTAAAGTTCAAGTTTCTTCATATTTTTCTCAATCACTAACAACATCAACTGTATTGATCATTTCAAAGGATAAACATACACAAAATTAAGTTTTATTTATCTCACATGACTTCAATATTCTAATATACAATCATTGCAAATCCGACGTCAGTTGTGACATATATCGGGGGGAATTTAAAACATGTATCATTATTTATATAAATTTAAATATAATTGAGACAACACAAACCATTTTCGCCATCATTGTTGAAAAATATGTCGTAATTTACACCCAAATGTAGTGAAAATATGTACCTAAGCTCTATGAAAATTGAAGAATATATTGGGCAAGAAGGGGCAAGATAGTCTGAAAATTATACTAATACAAAAGATACTTCTTAGCAAGAATTACTCACAATAGAAATTACCCAAACTACAATTATAATAGTATATATTTTTCCAAACAAAGTTATCAATAAATAATAATTTTACCGATGTCCAAGAGCAACAATTATTTGATGTTGTCAAAATACTTAAAAATGTCAATTAGGGGATTTTGAGATAAAAAAAATGGGCCTCAAAACAAAAACAAAAAAAATTGCTATCAAAATCAACTTTACAAGAACCAAGTAATTTCTAGAAAATAACATCACTTATGGTTCAAGTGGCACTTCTTGAATTAAAGTTGCTTACTTATCAAATTCTAAATGGTAAATTCAAATCCATAATTAACCATACTCATAATAAAAAATACGTCCATAACTATTTTTATATATATACGAAGTAATCTTAATGTACTTTAACTTTAAAATATTTTCACTTTTCAATATAAAAATATTGAAACAAAAAATATTTCTAATTAAAAACCAAATTTTAATTTTTTTTTTAAATCATGATCCATCCTTTTGTTAATGTGAATATTACAATGTCATATTATTATAACCAGAATATTACAATATAATATAAGATAAATACATATTTTAACTTATATAAAATTCTATCACGAAACTTATAAATGATAAGTGTCATTTTTAATTAATATTATATTACAATAAATTTGTATAATATCGTAATGTTATAATACTTGAATCTTGAATATATGTGTGAATGAACTTATGGTAAAGTGTTATGATAATTATAATATTATATTGTAATAATATAATATATAAATTTATTATAGTATATATTATCTTATATTATAATAAATATAAGATATTAGATATTATATTTTAATTATATTTAATTAATTAATATAGTAATTTTTTAATTATGATTTTTTTTTACTTTCAAAAAATATTTATGTAAATTAAAAATTATTTCAAAAGTTTAATTTAGATTTATAATTCAAAACTAATTTTTTTTTTATGAATATTTTATTGCTATTTATATATTCAAAGTATTCATGTATTTAGTCATATTAATGAAGTATTTTTATTAATTTGATTTTTACACATCTCTTCACTTTAATTTAATCATAGTTACATGAATTGTTATGCAAAAGGTGAGTTGTAAACTTGGTGTACTCTAAATATTTTATATGGGCATTCATATGCAATGACATTTCAATTTCTATTAGCTGGGACAAACAGAATTTACATGATAATTTTGAGTTTATCATTAAAAACTCTGCCATCCAGTTAGATGTATTGATAGCCACTCTTTGGGCGGTTTGGAGAATGTGAAATAATGTAATATTTCAAAGTGGGAGGCCTGACCATTATTTTACCGGTAGGAGTGCTATCGGTTGGGTCCAATCATATGGCGGTTTGGATCAGCGTGAGCCTAACAGGAGAACCATCACAGCATTAGCAGAACAGCATGGCACCATGGGATATTTTGATGGTGTTGAACAGGGGGATATTGTGGTGCTGGTATGATCATAGAAATCAACTAGACTTCATATTATAGTCTTAAGCTTAGCATTGGTCCTGGATCTAATACTAAAGTCGAGCTTCTCGCACTTTGGGGCCTACTTTATTTTGCCAAAGAAAAATATATATGGCTTGATATGGTTCTTGGAGATTCTAAAATTGATTGTGGAATGGGCTAAAGGTTCTTATAAACTTCATACTATTCAGCTATCTCATTGGATCAATCGGACCAAGATACTCATTGAACATTTTCAAGACACCACATTCTCCCATATCTACCGAGAACTGAATACCAAGGCTGATGGTCTTTCCAAATTAGCCATTGGAGTCAGTATGAACTCCATTGAATGGGCGAAGTTCGATCGGTTAACACTCATAGAGCAGGGCTTTATGAACATTAGTTAGCTTAGATAAATTACTTAATCGAATGATTCATCATATTATCAGACTATTCACATGTCTATTAAGACATAACATAAGATTTTGCTTTCATCAATTGATCGTAAGGCTTTAGGAAGAGATATGATTTAATGCAACTTAGACACTCAACTTGTAAGACACAACTTTCATTAATATAAAGTTGTATTAACTGTGTGTGGAAAATATATATATATTCTATGTTTTCAACATTTTTTGAGCATATTTTTCATCTTATTTTGGTCAAAGTCAGGAAATCTTTAAAAAATCTTAAATCACATATATTAGTTATGGAAATTGCATAATTTGGGTGGCATAGGGGTAGTCTAGGGTGTTGAATATATTTATGGATTCAAAAACGCAATTTAAACACTTCAAAATTTGGAATTTACAAAAAATAAATTACCGTATTATGACTAAAACCCATTGTAAAATCCAAAACATAGAATAAATTAACTACTCCTTGTAAATAGACATTCCCCATAAAATGACAAACTCACACTATTTTATTATATTTCTTAGGAGGCTTATTTTAGACCTCAAAATTCCCCTAATTTGAAAGTTTTTTCTTTGGATTACAAAGATATGAAAGTCATCTATCCAAACATATTTAAACGCCATATTTACATCAATGAAGATACTTCACCTATCAAACAACCCCAAATATGAAAGAACCATACCTTAAAGACATAGTCAAAGTATAATTACAAAAACTCCTAGATGCATGATTCATCTATCATATCTATGATAGTGAATGGATGTCACCTTTAGTTATAGTTCCTAAGAAAAAATCGAAATGGTTAGTATAAATTTGTAGATTATAGAGAGCTTAGCAAGGCCACGAGGAAGGACCACTTCCCCTTAATTTTAATTGATCAAGTGTTAGATCCCTTATCAAGTAAAAGGTACTTTTCATTTTTAGATGGGTTGAGTGTATATAAGCATGTCCATCTAATCCCTGAGGATCAAAACAACACCACATTTACTTGCCCTTGGGGCACATTTTCCTATAGATTCCTCCCATTTGGCCTAGGTAATGCTCCTACAACTTTCCAGCAAATTGTTCTTAGTATATTTGCATATTTAGTGCATTATAGTGTAGAAAACTACATTGATGGTTTCACATCATGTGGAAATTTATTTCAAGAAACCTTAACTAATATGAAAAAAGTATTAAAAAGATGTCAACATATGAATCTATCACTAAGAGATGAAAATTGCAACATGCTCATGAATGATGGGATTCTCTTAGGCCATCGCATCAATGTTAGGGGTCACTATTGAAGTAAATCCAACAAAAGTTAACATAATCCAATACCTTCCTAGACCCCAAAATCAAAAATATGTGATAATTTTTCTAGGCCATGCTACATAAGATTTATCAAAGACTTCAACAAATTAGATTTCTCTTTGTTCACACTTCTATCTAAGGACATATATTTATGTTGGACAAAATATTGTCAAAAGTCCTTTTAACAGTATCGAAGAGAAATTTACCACAACCCCTATATTGCAAAGTCCCATTTGGGAAATCACAATCCATATGCAAATTGATGCATTTGATAAAGCATTATAGCTAGTTTTAGGTCAACGAGAATCAAAATAACCATTTGCAATCTACCTTATCAACAAGAATTTATCTTGAGCATAATTGAATTATATTCTCACCGAAAACAATTTCTTGTGGTTGTATATGCCATAAAAATGTTTAGTCGTCATATCACTCGATATCTAGTTTTGGTGCATACATATCATGCTCCCATTATATACTTAATGAACAAGAAATATGTTAATGGTGGGATAATTAGACAATTGGTATAAATCCAAAATTTTGATCTGGAAGCACTTGAGAAACCAAGTAAGTAGAATGTTATTGTAGGTTTCTTATCAAGACTGACAAATACTACAGATAATGAAGTTGTTAATGACAAGTTTCCAAATGAGTACCCTTTTTCAATCTCTATATAGGCCCCATAATTTCTTGATATTTCAAACTACTTAGCTACAAGCATATTTTCTTAACACTTTCCTTCTAGATAACGTTGTAAAATTGTCAAAATGAGTGACACCTATACATGGGCTAAAGGTTACATGTTCAAGCTTGGGCTAGACTAGATGCCTAGAAGGTGTATAAGACAAGATGGGGTACATGATATTTTACATGTTTTCATGATGAACCTTTTGGAAGCCACTATGTTGAAAAATAACAACCTATAAGATCTTACAAGCTAGATGATATTGACCTACATTGCACAAAGATATTGAGCAGTATGTCTCCCACTATGATAAATATCAAAGGATGGGTAAACCCACAAAAAAGGGATGAAATTCCATTACATTACCAAGTTTCATTTGAACCTTTTGACAAATATTGATTGGAATTTGTTGGTCCCATTGAACCTCATTCAAACCAAAAAACGACACATCTCAGTTTGCACTAGTTGTTTCACCAAATAAGTAAAGGTAAAAACTATGAAAAATGAGAAGGAAGAAAAAGTAGTAGAGTTCCTAAATCATAATATTTTCACTAGGTTTGGAATACCACAAGAGACTGTAACATATCCATGCCATCAATTCACCTCAAATATGATTGAGAACCCCATGCAACTTAAAAATTTACACCATGTAAAATTATCTACATACAACCCTCAAGCAAATGGTCAAGTAGAGATCACAAACAAAGAGTTGGAAAACATCCTCATAGAAATAGTTCAACTACACAAGAAGGACTGGACTAATAGATTGATTGGATTTTTATGGGCATACCTGGAAAACCACCAAAGGGTTCATATAACATATGAACATGTAAATATCTAGGTACATAAACTAACTAGATATCCAATGAGGAACAAATCAACCATGAAATCATAATGTAATAAATGAATAACATTGATTACTACATAAGAAACTCATAATGGAAGAGAAAATATTGATCAAGTTCATTAAATTGAAAGAGTGGTGGAGTACATTATTTAAAGGAAAGCCATTAAAATTAGGGTTGAAGGGAATTCGAATTTACCATGCTTGCATGAGGTGTGTTAGGCTTAATAAGAGATAATAATAATAAAACTCTTAGTTAGCCATGCTAACTCTACTATACTAAGTTGGACTAATTCTAGACTAGTTGACTAATGGAGAGACTAGTTAACTAATGCAATGCTAAGTTAACTAAGTGAAACCTAAGTTAACTGAACAAATGTTGAGTTAAATGAACAAACATCTCTAATTAGGTCCATGAAGGCGAATCTAGGCATTAGTGGTCTCAGTTAGCCATGTAAACTATCCTAAACTGAGTTATACTAGCTCTATACTTCGCAACAACTAGTCGTCTAACTAATTGCTTAGTTAACTAATTGAATATTTAGTTAATTAACTAAGAAGGAGTGCAAAACTCTTAATTAGGTCCATGAATTTGAATTAGGGTAGGTAAGGTAATTTAGGAGTGTATTTGCAATACTAAGTAATGCCCTCTTCTTGAGAAATGTGCCCTCAAATTGAAGTTAAGCTAAGTTGGTGATTAAGGTTTGTGAGGAGTGGTGGATAGATTCCCTGCGATGACACAGGTGGCCAAAATGAGTGTGTTTTGGCCCCCACAAGTCATGAAGCTAAGTTCTACAATCCTATGAGAGGTTTTTAGATCTAACACCCCCCTCCTAAGCCTAACTATATGAAATAAGAAAAGAAATGAGTCTCAGCAATTTGCATCCATATTAGGCACCCATGTACAAAAGAGAATTTTGTAAATTAGAAAAGAGGGAAAAAACCACATGGGAAACCCACCCCCGACCATAATAGAGAATGTGAAAATAAGACTTTAAGGAGCCTCCTTAGGAAATCCCTTTACTCCCAAAAAATCTCTCAATTGGTGAATTGTTGCTCGATAAAGGGATTTATGAATATCCCTGCAAACATTTGTAAAATCCTCCTCCTTTTGAAGTACATGTGCACCCATTCACGAGATCCAAACACTTTGAAGTGGTTGAATAGTGGTTCTTGACCACTCCTTGCTTCAAATGGAGCAAATTCCTTGAAGCTTTTGTGAAGAACTTTGTGAACTATAGGAGTAACGGTTGTAGATATGTAGAATGAGAATACATTTTGGAGGTCTTATTCAAGAAGAACCTGATTGGGGACAAGTTTTTGAATGGATTCTTTAATTTGAACATGATTTGGTACAAGTTCTTCAAGAAATGTGTAGCCTCACCTCTTCTTTCGAGCCTCTAAAAGGATCTTTCTTAGCTGAGTGGTGGATAATGGATGTTCATATGTCCTCATAGTCCATATGTTGCAAATATTCTAAGGCCTCTTTCATCCTTTTAATGTATGTAAATTTGTCCTCATAGGACATGTTGTGAAGCTTTTGGGCCTCCTTCAACAAAATTGGATCGAGCAAACAAACTGTGCAGTGACTCATATGGGGGGATAAGAGATCCATGAATACATATGGGATTTATAATGTTTTCAAATGATCTCTTTGATGGGTGCAAAACCACTATTGAAGCTTCTATAAATTTGTCCTCATAGGACATGTTGTGAAGCTTCTGGGGCCTCCTTCAACAAAATTGGATAGAGCAAATGAACTATGCAGTGATTGATATGCGGGGATAAGAGATCCATGACTATAGATGCGATTTATAATGTTTTCAAATGATCACTTTTATGGCTGCAAAACCACTATTGATGGGTCCAAATGAGCTCTTCGATGGATGCAAGTACACTTCTTTGTAATTGTAAATGAGCACTACTTCAATGGATACAATTACACTTTCTGATGAATGAAAATGACTATTATAAATGGCCTCTTTGGTGGCTAAAAAACCCTTATTTTGTGGCGGAAAAATCCTTCTTTGGTGGCTACAAAAATATTTCTTTGTTCGCTGCAAAAATCTTTTTTTGATGGATGAAAAAAACCTTATTTGGTGGCTTGCAAAAATCCTTCTTCAATCTGCAATAGTAGCGCCTGCAAAATCCTTCATTAGTGACTACAAAATCCTTCTTGGGTGGCTAAAAAATATTTCTTGATGGCTGAAAAATCGTTTCTCAACATACAAGAGAAGATAACTAACAATAAATCACTAAAACACTAACTAGTTTAGTATTTCCTATGCTCTGATAGCATATAATATTTAAACATGTATAGACCTAGGTACATAAAATAACCATATATGTAATGAGAAACAAATCATCTTTCAAATAATTATGCAATAAATGGATAATATTGATTACTACATAAGAAACTCAGAATGGAAGAGAAAAGAATAATCAAGTTCATTAAATTGAAAGAGAGGTGGAGTACAATATTTAAAGGAAAGAAATTCAAATTAGGGTTGAAGGGAATTTGAATTTATCATACTTGCATGAGCTGTATTAGGCTTAACAAGAGGTAAAAACCCCTTAGTTATCCATGCTAACTCTACTATACTAAGTTAGACCGAGTCTATACTAGTTAAATGATGGACTGTTAAGTTAATTGAGTGAAAGCTCAATGAACCGAATGAATGTTGAGTTAACTAGCCAAAAATATCTAATTATGTCCATGAAGGAGGATTTTGGCATGAATGATCTCAATTAGCCATGTTAACTATCCTAAACTAAGTTAAAATAGCTCTAGACTTAACAACAGCTAGTTATTTGACTAATTGCTTAGTTAATTGATTAAATATTTTAGTTAACTAACTACGAAATAGTGAAAAAATATTAATTATATCCAGGAAGTTGAATTAGGGTATGTAATGTCAATTAGGAGTGGATTTGCAATGGCTCACCCAATTACCAACTAAGACTAGCTACTAGTCATGCCCTTAGATTGAGCAAATTTTCCAGTTAAGCTCAGTTGGTGATTAGTGTTTGTGATGAGTGGTGGTTAGATTCCCAGGGATGAATCAAGTGGACAAAAATGATTGTGGCTTGTCCCTCGAGAATCATGAAGTTAATGTCAGGGAACTTATGAGAGGTTTTTAGTTTTAACAGTTCACACCATATGAGCTAGTATATGGTAAACATGTGATGTTTCCCATAGAATTTGAAATAGAAACAATAATAATAGCTTCAACCCTAAATATAGACTTGTATTTATCTCAACAAGAGAGATACATCAATTGAATGCTTCGAATTAACATAAGCAACAAGATTTATTTCACGCTAAATCATAGTCTAAGAGTAGAGAAAGAGATGTCATGATAAATCTATCAAATAGTAAATTTTTCAATGTAGTATATTGGACCCCCCTCTTTGAATCAAGATTCAAAGACTTCAAGGGGAAATTGAAAACTAAATGGTTGGGACCATACCAAATAGTTACATGTTATGACAACAACTCAATAAAGATCAAAACCATAGATGAAAAAAGATACCCCACTAAATCAATGGCTATATGCCCAAATTATTATACAAAACATAATGACAAGGGAGGAATTTTCCAATGTACTCCACAATCAACAAATAAATCTAGTGGAGAGTAGAAATGCTCCTTCCTAGAAAATTTCCTTATCTCATTAAGAGAGAGACAGAGAGAGAATAATAAAATTTCCATATAAAAAAATCAATGAGGCATATGGGACAAAATTGTACTTGAAAACATATTTTTTAGGAAATACAACTCTGATAAATAAACAATCCTCATGGTGAAAATCTCTAATTGCACCATGAAATAGAGCACTAATGAAAACCAATAATGGCTCCAATGCCTTAAGAAAAAATAAAAGAAAAAAATTAAATATTGTTTTTTTTCATTTTTACAGGTATACAAGCAACTAAAGTTTAATTCTACATCTTACTGCAAAAAGAGGGGAAAATGATCTTCCATTCAAGCTTAAGGGACCTCACTATGCAATCAAAATTATGTGGTAGTCTTACTTTCATGGCATGGTATCTATTCCATTCTCCAAAATTACAACAAGAGAACACTATGCATTCAATTTTACTAAACATTTCCTTTGTGTCATATAAAATATGTGGGATTGAACTTCAAACTCCTATCACACATTAAAAACTTATGTTGTTTCAAAGGATTATCAAATTTGCAAAAGAAGTTGTCTTGTTTACTCTGCATCATCATAAAAAATATCGATTACATCATCAATAGGAGTATTTGATTAGGCATATTGGAAGCACCATAAACAAGAATATTGCATAAGTATCATCAACAAAAATATTGCATGATCAACAGTGATTTAAAATGTGCGTATTCCATCTTCAAAAAAAGGGAAGCTTTGACATGCTTACATTATAGATGCACAACATCTAAATACAAGACTTATTCATTTAGAACAATTAACAACCAATGTTGATTTAAGGTAATGTTGCAATGTTCCACGCCATCATAATCTCATTATTACACATTTAGGATGTCAATATTGCAACCCAGGATCTCAAGGATTCATAGTACAGTCAGATCATAAGAAGATCAATTAGCATTCATCTCACATTTACTAGTTCGCTTCAAGCAATACAATCATCGACCATCAATAATATTGACTTCGCCTATAAAGTATTTATATGTTGTATTAAGGCCAACTAAGTATAACATGCAGATTAGTATTCAAAGGTACTTCTACAATGTTTGACTTTCCACATTAGAAACACATACCACGAGCATCATTCACTTACATACAATCACTAACCTGCAATTTTACAATTCATTACATAAAATTTCATATTGCATTACATTACTTCTACTATTCCACTCACCAATCATCAACTCATATTACCATTCATTTCAATCCACACAGTACTCAGTTTTCACATGAACCCTGCAAGAGTATGTCTGCCTATATTTCTACAAGGACCTAAGAGTTTGTCTACCTAGGTTTATATCGGAACCTATAGGAGTGTATGCGCTCATAAATCTACTTAAGTTTGTGCACAAAATTTATATAAAATCCCATGTTTCTTCTCAATGACCTACACACTACCCCTATAGGATACTCTATCTCCACATTGCATTATATAGGATTCTACAGAAAGGATGATTTTCATATCCTTGGAATATGACACGTAGGCAAACATAGAATCAACTATCAATCACAAAATTTAACATCTCTAGCAACTACAATATTCAAATACAACAACAAATAGGTTGCATGAAAATCAACTCATGCAAATAATAAACTAGGGTATGTCACATCTCATGAAACTTACACACTTATATCAGTTTGCATGACACCACCCAAATATTCATTATCATAACTTGGAAAGTAGACCACATACATCGGTGGGGTATCAATACATAAGTTGTTGGGGAGTTGGGTGGGTGGGGGGTGGTAATTGATAGTTATTCAACATAAGACACCATTGGGTTCCAAGCTAATAAGCATATCCAATCATGCATCAATCACATCACTCAGCAAGTGTGCCACTCATTTTGATTATTACAAGGGGTAAGGAACTCAAAGAAACCATTGGGGAGTATGAAGTATAAGCAAAAGAAGGGGTTGTTTGTAAGAGTGGAGATAACATAAAATAATTTTCTAATTTACCTAGGAAGGATAATACGACGTACCTAGGGAGGTATCCAAGGGGATAAAGTATGTAATGTATCTAATAATCATGGAATAAGTCGACTAGGTGCATCAATACTACTCCAATTCCTTGTCACAATGCATCGCATTCAACTATGAACATTTTACTAAAAATTAGATATTGTCAATATTGGTGTAGAATAGATAGTATCCTTTAAGAGTGAGGATGCCAAGGTATCATTTTCATTCCATACAAATGAGCTTTTATTTAGGATAAATGTGAGTAGGCCTACAATGCATCCATAATTCTTAACAAATTTCCTATAATATCATGTAAGACACAAAAATCCTCTAAGACTCTCATTGTTTTTAGGAATTGACCATTTTCTAATAGATTGAATCTTTTGAAGGTACACCTTGACCCCTTCATGTGGGATAATATGACCCAAATACTTTTCTTCTTGTTTCCCAAAAGAACATTTGGAACTTTTTACATACAATTAATTGTTCTTGAGAATTTATAGAACTTCATCAACATGTTCAATGTGTTCTTCCCATGATTTTCTATATATAATTATATCATCAAATAAAACCAACACAAACTTTCTAAGATGAGATTGAAAGATCCAAAAGGCATGACCAAGAACTTATAGTGTCTGTCATGTGTTCTAAAAGTTGTTTTGGGAATGTCTGCTTCGCTTAATCTGAATTGGTGGTATCATCGTTTAAGTTCTTTGTTAAATAAGCCACGCAATGAAGCTCATAATATTTGAAATAGGAATATTATCTTTGATGGTGATTTTGTTTATATATTTGTAATTGGATCATTTATTTCAACCATTATCTTTTATTCTTACCATGACTACTAGTGTTGAAAAGGAACTCATGCTTGGTTAAATAATACCTACATCCAACATGTCTTATATCATTTCCATAATCTCTTCTTTTTGTTGATGTGGATATCTATAAGGCCTTTTATTAGGAGCATTTTAAGGCATGATACCAATTTGATTTTAATGATCTCTAAATGGAGGTATCCCCTTAGGAATTTCTTAGAAGACCCTATGGTGCTTTTCCAAAATAAATTTTAATTGCTCTAGAATATTTTCATCTTACCCTTTTACATCCACAGAATAAATTCTAACAATAACTCCACTATTACCCTTTTTAAGAGTTTTTCCATTATATGAGACCTGGTGACCTAAGAGGGTGCATATTTTAACCCTTTCAATTCATATTGAACTCCTTCTAACTCAAATATGATGAATAATTCATTATAGTTTGTAGAAATTTTACCCAATGTTCTCAACCATTGAATCTCTGCAACATCTACTCATCTAGGAGGAATGGCAGACATTGGTCTTGATAAGTTATATCTTCCGATACTAAGTTTAATGTTATAGCATTTTCCTCCACAATGAATACTTACCCCATTAGCAACCAAAACTTTAAAATATGACTAGATACACAAAACAACTGAGGCATTCTACTAATATTTTATCAAGGAAGTTATGGGTACTACATGAATCGATACACACTATGACCTTTTTCTTATTAATGTACCTTGCAACCTTCGTGGTTTAAGGTGCTAACAAAAATACCAATGCATGAATAGATATTTCACACCTATCTAAATAAATTTTGTGCAAAATTTATACATCTTATCACTACTCTTTTAAGTTCAGAGGTTCTTCCCCAACCATTTCTATGGATTCCTATATTTCCTCTACATCATTTTTTTTCAGTGTGAACAATTCTGTTTTTTGGCATTTATGTTATTTTGACCATTTTCTATTACAACCAAAGCATACTCCTTTTTCTCCTCTCATCCCTTTCTTTGTGTGATATTCGATTAGGTTGAGGCAAATCTCATGTTTAATGTTTTCATTTCTCCATGTAAGCTTCCAATAGATGTTGTTCGCTAATGTTATCCACCTTAGTGGCCAATACCTGAATTTATGCGGTAAATTATTCCACATGTCCTATGTGTTTAAAAAATTCCTACATGCACACTAGTGATCGGAAGAGGTTTCTCAAAAGAATGGATATGAATCCGATTCGAATTGGCAAGAACATACTACCACAGATGGTAGAAGATATTATTTCAACAAGACAAGTCAATCAAGTTGGGAGAATCTTTTATAATTGATGACACCAATTGAGAGAGAAATTGTATCCACTATTTGGAAATAATTCATAACTCCTAAGGTTCGTAAGTACTACTACAACAAAGCCCCAAATAAGTCCAATTGGACTATTCCATATGAACTCAAGACAACTCGATATCAAGCAAAAAAATAAGTAGCTTCAGTTGCAAACTCTAAAGGATTATTATCCACACATGCATCACGAATTCCAACCATTTTCATGTCATCTCCATCTAAATCATCTCAAATCCACCCTCTCCCAATGATGACGATGAAACTTATGAGGAGAAGAGATTTAAACCCTATGTCTCCCATGGAATTGGAATGGGTAGAGATGACCTCGATGAGATTCAAGCCATTGTTGTTCATAAGTATCAAAAATAATCCATATTCACATAAGACAAGGAAGACAAAATAATGAAAACTATGATAGAGGCTAAAGAAAAGAAAATAAATAGGATCAAAGCAACAACGAAAAATGGATCCCAAGTCATAAATGTACATCTATTCATATGACTCACTGCAAAATTATAGATGGGATGAAAGTACATGTTTCCGTCAAAGAGGATACATCCGATTCATATATGGATATAAATCACCTGAGGTGTCAATAGAAACAATCACATGCATACAACAAACATGTTAAGAAAAGGTGTTTGTCATCCAAAAGGAAGAAACGCAGTTATTCACGAGACAATATATTCCACCCCATTTGAGAAATAGTGATAACATTAAGGACGAAAAAGTCTTATTCCATGTGACAAAATTAGAAAAAATAGAACCAAAGAGGTTACAACATAAAGGAACTATTAAAAATAAAGATATCATAATTTCATCCAATTCTGAAAGTACACACAATTTGGTGGATATCAAAATGGAAAAAGAGCTTAATATTTTTATATACCCTGTGAAGAATCTCACAGTATCAACTATCGATGATCGACAGGTGGAAGGAGTAGGGAAATGCCATAAGGTTCCCTTACAAATTCAACACTTGAGTCTACAAACCAAATGTTATGACCTATTGCTTGAAGGAGTAGATATGGTGTTAGGATCATAATGGTTGACACAATTAGGTGCCTACGCCACCAACCTACAAGAACATTATATGGATTTCAGATGGAAATTAAAGAATCTCATATTGTGTGGATTGAGAAGCTTATAAGCATCACAGTTCAACATTAAGGAATTCCAAAAGAAAATAGTTTCAACTACATATTAAGATAAAGGAAGAAACTATTGTAATCATGATAGGATATTTCAAATCCTTGCTTCAAAACAAACCCGAAAGCAATATGATATCATCCAACTTATCTTTAAGGACAAATCTCCTTTAAAGAAGGTGGGAATGTTATGTATATAAAATACATAACATTCAAGTTTTAAAAAAATATACTATAGTAATAAGTTAATAAGTACATTAAGACACAACAGCCCGCACGGGTGTGTCTCATTGACATCGCTTTATATGAAGTCACTTCTTGTAAAAGAGGTCATGATTTCAAATCCCACCTGGGTTTACATATGTCCCATGGCTTGCGGGTTGTTGTTGGGAACCTAGGGGTATAGTGGTAACGGGAATGGATCACTAGACCTCGTGTCACGCGAGTACCAGCCCAGCCCCAGTTGTTGATTCCCCTATTAAAAACAAAGTACATAAATACACAAAGAACGCATCAATGTTTATATTAATTATATTTATAACTAATATTTTAAATTATAATCACCAAAAGGTAACCATCACGTAAATTCAAGACTTTGCATCAAATATCATTATGTAGGCCTATATATTCAGTCATTCTTTTTGTGCTTATCATTTTCTATCATCTTATCAATTCAATAAACATTTATATATAATTTTGAGCCATGAATTTGTGGATATAACATAAAACATTAATTGTTTTCTTTTACATGTTCCCAAACTTTACCATTTTGTTCTTTTAGGTCTCTTGTAAATACACCCCAAGTATAATGATAAGGAGGGTTCCTTTTAACTACCCATTGGTATCATTTATAGGATTTTGTTTCAAAATATAAAGTAAAAAGGAAAATCCTTTCCTTGGCGTCCCTAATATTATGTAATTCAAAGTATTGTTTTATTTGGTTCACCCATGTAAAGGGATATGTTCCATCAAACTTTCTTACTTAAACCTTAGGGAAGTGAGTAAGCTTAGGAATCTATTTATGATTAGCTATAATATTTGATTCAAATCCTCCTAGCAAATGCTTATTAATGGAAGATTGTTCCACACAAATATTGTATTTATTTTCCTAATTTCCATAGGTCACATTATCACTTTTATGGAACCTCTTATCTAAGGTACGTATTAGCATGGCTTCTAAAAAATATGTAATTATATTATCTTATTATCCATATTATTTTCTATTTTTAGTTGTAAGCATGCCAAATCAACATTTTTCGTTGTCCTCTCATCTACTTCTTTAACTACATTCCACAATTGGGATGCTTGGTTCTATGTCTCTTCACTTTCTTCATAAATAATGGATGACTTCTCTAAAGTATTAGTAGGTGTAACGTATTTTCAATCAACCCTTGCCATGTGATCCCATTAATGTTTACTATAGTTCTTTTATATTTTCTATCTACCACCCTTTATAATCACCCTAAACAAATCTTCCAAAAATTATGTGTTTCAAGTGAACATACATTTTAAAACCTTGATTTGGAGATTGTTTTGTTCAACAACCTTTCACCTTGTATGTCTGAATTTTTTTTCTTGTAGTCTAGTGTGTCTTCTCTACAATGCTAAAGTTTGACCAAATTATGTTGTGCCAACAGAAAGTGAATATTCCCTAAACTTGTTGTCTATTTCAAAAGAGAAAACATGTGTGACCTGCCACTTGTCCGAATTTTTATCTTATGAATTTTGGTTTTGAAATATTGTTATTTGTACTTTTTCTATTGCAACAAGTGGCACCTAATTTGGAGCTAGTAAGATTCAAATATAATAGTTTCACTCATACCACATGTTTGAGACTAATTTTTGGACTAGTAAAAACCCCTCATTTCCATATAATATTACTCTGAAGCTATAGAGAAGTATAACCTTAAATTTTTACCACATGTACTTCGTTATGTCTCATCAAGCACCTCACAATTTCATTATTTGAAACTTCCTAAAATAATTAGTCAAAATGGAAAAATTACTCACTTTGAATGAACTAACCATAGCACCATATGCTTTGATACCAAATGTTATGAAACAAATAACATAAAAACAAAAGAAAAATAGCTCCACATTCATAATGATAGAGTCAACAAATAATAAGTCTATTTGAGGGAGCAACCTCATTTTACAATATATCAAATGCGCAAAATAAGATGAAATGCTAATACAAATTAATCTCATTTATTATAAATAGGTGATATAATTTTCATATTGAAGCCTACCTCTAAACCAATCTAACCATAAGATACTAACAATTAATGAGGGTTTAGAGATTCACCTGTTGTACTAGAGTACTTCAAGAAAATTAAGTGTTATGTGTAATGTTAAAACTAGTGTTACTTATATGTGTTTGTAGTGTCCCCGACCCTTAAAAAAGGCCAAAGGTGCTAAAATTAAGACTAAGTTAAGTTTAAGCACAACAAATACAAATAAGTTATACGGTAAGGCTAACTAACCATTCACTTGAATAATTAAAACTTTTAACTCTAGAGATTGAATTATAACTAAAGTTGTGACACTTAATTAATTATTTAATCACCAATTGTCAAAATTGTAACAAATGTTATTAAGGAATACTATTCATCGTCCTTAGTGATAATAAAGTCATAAAACCCATTCTTGCATTAAAATTCGTATTAACGCCAAAACCACAATTGTTACTAAAAAGAGAGTATTGTTGTTATAAGTTTTTATGCAAACTAAGTTAATTTTTGGTGTTGTTACGTGCGTGCTATTGGTGAGGCTAAAAAGTAATAAAATCAAACATCAAGACAGATATGTGGGCTTTCACCTACAACCACACCACAACCAAAGCAAAACAAAAGGCACCGGCTACAATCGCATCCCACAAAATCACCTCCTAATGGTTGTGCCTTACAGTCATTTTTAATTAATATATTTTAAATTGTATGGCTAACTCCCTCCAACCATCAACTAATATTACATTTAGATTACATTCTTCAAACTCATATCTTCAAATGGGAGCATATCAATGCATAGAACATTTCCAATCTAATAACTAATGCACTCAACTTGGCACCGAGAAAACTATTGGACCAAAACAGGCATATCTTGGTCATCCAGAAAGCGTTTTCGAGGAAATGAAAGGTGATCCTTAATGGAAACTTTGTTTCGGACACAATGGAATGGGTTCCATGACACATAAATTTTAAAATATTGCTGAACCATAGCATATGGTTGTGCCCCTCCCAATACTGTAGAGTCACGAATATAATTTTTGAAGAAGAGAAAGAAGTTTAGAATGAATAGCATCGTGGGTTCAAATCCTACAAATCCCATTCTTTCTATAACTAGATTCTGACATATAATAAACAATAACATAGATAAATAAACTCATCCTCCATTGCACATAATCATCATAATAATATTCTAAAACATAAATAAAATCATATAAGAAATACTTATTTCAAGATATGGACAACTGGCTGCAGTATGACAAATTTCCTCCCAATCATAGACACAGTATATCCTTCCTCGCTTGAATAGGTCACCCCCAATCTAACACCATATTCCATGGGTATATTCTCACTTATTCTAGCAACTATCATAACTACCTCTTTCGAGAACCACAATGATTCCCACTACTACTTTCATGTTCGTCTCCACTGCCTATGGGACATGACATAGCTTCCCATTCTCATTTCCTCACTTTCTATGTGAGAACCTAGACTAGTAGAGCAATAGAATGGAATAAGAGGGAAACAAATAGACTAAATCTAAGTCTCAATATACTACCAATACTACCAACATTCCCAACATGGTTAGATAGGACAAGTCACATGGTACAAAGCTCAAGATTAGCTTCAACAAGGAGAGGGCATATGAATTTATAGTACCAAGAGGCCAACTATAAACCAAGGGTTTCAACTCGAAATAGAGAGAGGTAAGGTTTACACTTCGTCATTGATACTTAACTTGAATTAGTGCAGTGATGGCTTAGATTCCCTTTCCCGGATTAGCACCATGAGGAGGAGTTACCAAAAACCAAGGAGCAAAGCCATGAAGAGCACATGGAGGCACACTAATGCATAAATGTGGTCACAAAACATAAATGAGGGTGAAATAGGTGATAGAAGGCATATAATAGGGTCATAAGTATCACGGAAGCACAAAAATATGATCATCAATGCACAATGTAAGAGTGGAAGATAGAAAATAGCTTACAACCCCTAAAAGATAGGAAAATGGTTCATAAATTACCAAAAACACATAAATGTGAGGGAATATATTCCCAAGGGGGGTTACCTAGGTAATATGGGCCCACTACGGTGTGCAAAAGATGCAATATTAACTCCATAATCCATAAATATCAAGAATAGGGTTCGTTGTACAAGGTTTGAGTGACCAACATGATTAATGTCACCAAGGTGTAAATATGAGCTAGAATGGACAAACTTAAGCCAACAACAAGTTATAAGGTGTTAGGGATGTCCCCATTCCCCCTCACTTTGAGTAATCCATGGTCCCCCATACTATTTTATTTTCCTTCGTTGATCCATTTTTTATTTAATCAATAGAAACAACATTCAAAGATAGCAATGATGTCATTAATAACATTAATATTAATAATAGTGCCAAAGTCCAAAATCACATTATCAAACAATGGTCATAAATCCTTAATCTTTTAGTATCCTTTGTTGATCTATTTGTTTATTTAATCAATAGAAACAACATTCAAAGATAGCAATGATGGCATTAATAACATTAATATTAATAATAGTGCCAAGGTCCAAAGTCACATTATCAAACAATGGTCATAAATCCTTAATCACATTAATCATGCAAAGGAACATAAGTCCATTGCCATATAAAATATCATAGGTCCATAATGCAAAAGAACATAAGTCACATGAATGACCATAAGTTTGGGGCTCAACAATTGGGGTATTGCATCCCCCTCCCCCTTAAACAATGCATCGTCCTCGATGCATATTACATACATGTCGTAAAATTTCAAAATATATGAGGGTATGCTTCCCTCATGGTATCCTCCAGATCCCAAGTCACATCCTCGGGACTGTAATTGGTCCGTTGGACATTTACCTTCCTAATTTCTCGATTCCGGATTAGCAGCTTGACCTTGTTTCCCAAGATGGAAACAGGTTGTACCTAAAAATCCCCTCTTGGTTCCACCTGGATCATAATCCATTCAATCACATGATTAGTACTATGTTCATACATGTATATATATCAATAAAAAAATAAAAACACTCTAATTACCTGGATCACATTCCAATCAATTACATGGTTAGCATCAGGTATATATTTTTTTAATACAGACACATGAAACACATTATGTACTCTAATGCAAGTGGGTAGATCCAACTCATAAGAAACATGTCCTATCTTATTTAATACCTTAAAATTTCCACAACATCTGGCAGTTAGCTTGGAGCAATTTCCCAAGTTTAGGGAACTCTTCTTGGGTCTAACTTTCAAAAACACATGATCTCCAACTTGAAACTTTCTAACTGTCATGTTTTGATCTGCATAGCTTTTATGCATGTCTTGAGTTTCCTTTAGATTCTACTTTAT
Organism: Pseudotsuga menziesii; assembly: GCA_001517045.1. NCBI lineage: Eukaryota > Viridiplantae > Streptophyta > Pinopsida > Pinales > Pinaceae > Pseudotsuga > Pseudotsuga menziesii. Next base: position 242,602 of record LPNX011141689.1, on the reverse strand, counting down.
CTTAACCATATGATCCTCCATATCCTTTAATACTTATAGTCCAAGAATGACTCTATCTGTTGTGTTATCCCAACTGATGGGAGTATTGCACTTCATTCCATACATGGCCTCGAAGGGACTCATCTTCAAAGATGAATGATATCCATTATTATAAGCAAATTCCACCAAGTGTAAATAATCTCTCCACTTAGAGGGTTGATCCATCACATACACCCATAAAATATATTCAATCGCTTGGGTAACTCTTTATGTCTCTCCATCTGTCCGAGGGAGGTATGATATACTCATGTTTAGACTTGTATCAAACCCCTCAAACAATACTTTCCAAAAGTTATAAGTAAATTTTGAATCTTTGTCTGATACTATAGACTTCGGAATACCATTTAATATTGCTACTTCTCTCATGTAAATATCTGCAATGTTAGTTGCTTTGTGAGTTGTCTTTATTGGAATAAAGTGTGCTTCCTTAGTCAACTTATCTACCACAACCATGATAGAATCATTTTTCAATATCATCTTAGGTAACTTGGTGATGAAATCCATTGTCACTACATCCCATTTCCATTTTGGTATTGTCAATGGCTGCAACAATCCTGCTGGATGTTGATGCTCAACTTTAACTTTTTGACATTCCAAGCACCTAGCTATATATCCTGCAACATCATTCTTCACCCCTGGACAATAGTATTGTTTCCTTACTATTTTTATTTTTTTCTGATAACCTGAATGTTCACCATAAGAAGCACCATGCATTTCCTTTATAACCATCTTCCTTATATATCCAACATTAGGCACATAAACTCTCTTTGTGCATGAGGAACCCATTTTCTTCAAACTTATACTTATCAAATTTCTGTGGAATTTTATGTTGTTGCAAATCATTCTTTTACCTTCTAATAAAGTTCATTTGTAACACACCCTTCGATGATATTATCATTTAAATCTGATGTGCTAGTGTTGATAGACGCTACATTCATCACATGTATCTTCCTACTAAGTGTATCGGCTAATTTATTTTCCTTACCTTTGATATGCTTGATGTCAAAGTCATATTCACGTAATAACTCCATCCACCTCCTTTGTATTGCATTCAAATTAGGCTGCTCAAACAAGTATTCTGACTCATCATGATAAGTTCTCAACTCAAACCTCTTACCCATTAGATAAGGTCTCCACATATTCAAAGCATCAATTATAGTTACAAGATCTAATTCGTGGGTGGCATAGTTCTACTCATGTTCCTTAACTTTTTGGATTCATAACTAATCACATGTCCAACCTACATCAATACTCCATCGATGCCTTATTTACATGCATCTGTGCACACAACAAATTTTCCTTCAAGATCTACAATCTTTAGAACAGGTGCACTAGTAAGCATTTCCTTAAGCCTTTGAAAACTATTTTCACACTTAGGATTCCAGTCAAACATTGCACCCTTCTTCTGCAAAGATGTGATAGGATGAGCTAATTTCGAGAATCCTTCGATGAACCTTAGGTAGTACCCAACTAATCCCATGAAATATCTTATTTGTGATGCATTCTTAGGTGTTGGCCATTCCATAATGGCTCTTATTTTTTCAATATCTACTGAAACAGCTTCTTCATATATGATATGCCCTAGGTAGTGGATTCTTCCTTGATATAAATAACACTTGCTTAATTTGGCATACAACTGGTGTTCTCTAAGCACTTGCATTACTACCTTAGATGTTCTTCTTCTATATTGGAATAGACAAGGATGTCATCCAAGAATACAATCACAAATTTATCTAAGTATTTTTTGAAGACTCCATTCATTAAACACATGAATATTGTTGGTGCATTTGTTAAAACAAAAGGCACCACTGTGAACTCATAATGTCCATACCTTGTTTTGAATGTTGTCTTACTCATATCTTCATTCTTAATTATAATTTGGTGGTATCCCGACATCAAGTCTATCTTTGAAACACATTTGATCCTCTCAATTGGTCAAAACAAGTCATGAATTCTTGGTAATGGGTACTTGTTTTTAACCGTTGCTTTATTCAACTGCCTATAATCTATGCAAAGTCTTAGAGTTACATCCTTCTTCACAAATAATGCAGGGGCTCCCCAAGGTGAAACACTAGGTCTTATGTAACCTTTCTTTAGTAGCTCCTCTAACTGCATTTGTAATTCCTTTAACTATGGAGTACTCATTCTATATGGTGCTTTAGATGAAGGTATTGTTCCTGGAACCAAGTCGATAGAAAAATAAATGTCCCTCTTAGGAGGCATTTATGGCGGTTCTTGAAATATATCTGCAAACTCTTGTAGTATTGGATAATCATGTAATTCTGACTATTTTCCTTCTTTTGACTCTTCCACATGAATTGCATATAACTGGCACCCCTTTTTGAAACATTTCTTCAATTGTAGAGCTGAGAGCTACCTAAGGGATATGGGTATAAGTATACCTTCGACTGTCACTCAATTTTCTTCTTCATCCAAACAAGTTTTATTATGACAATCCAGTATGGCATGGTGTGCATCCAACCAATCCATGCCAATCAATACATCATATGACCCCAAGGGTATGATGTATAAGTTTGCAAATATTTTCAGACCATTCATTTCTAAAGGACACATCTTTACAAATTCTATGATTTTCCTCTTGGCTCATGTAGATAATTGTACTAGACTTGTCGTTTCAAGTTTACCTTTCTTCAAATGACATTTATCAACTAGATTAGGTGCAATGTAACTATTCCTAGCTCCAAAATCAATCAAAATAGATATGGTTTTATTAGCAATCTTACCTTCTACCTCAATTATTCAGGACTAGTGGTCAACTTGCCTCCCATCCGGGGTTGCATAGATCCTTTGAACACTTCCACCTACATCTCCAATAGTTGAAGCCTCTTCAATGGTGTTAAGGTTATTCTTCTTATGCTGGCACTGACTAGATTTTCTTTGCATATCCAACATTCCACAAGTGGTATTTTCCTTGAAGGCTCTTCCCTTAGATGTCCTTATTGGTAAGAATTACCATTTCTTGATTTTGAAGGTTGGAAACCTTTCTTTATCTTCTCCTATTGTTATTCTTCATATCCTTCCAATTATTTTGATATGGGGCCTTGCTCTTATTCTAATCATATAAGTTTTTTTATCCTTCCATATGGAATCCTTAAGGTTCCTTGGTCTATCATACTATATTTTATCTCTATAAGGTTCAGGAATACCACTTAGGAACCTTTGAATATTTACCTTCTCATTTTTTATGAAGTCCACATACCAAAGATGATTTTAAGAACCCCCCTAGATTTATATGTATAAAAAATGGGTGAATCTTTGTGATATATAGGAAACTTTGAAGGCAATTTTATCAATAATATAATATGTATATATAAATGTTTTGGAGAATCTTTCATTTTATTATATAATGTTGTAAAATCTTGGTTAATCTTTCACTAAATTATAAGATATTATAAAATCTTCGCGAACATTTCATTGCATTATAAAATATTGTAAAAATTCATGAATCTTTCACTCATTTATCAAATATTGTAAAAAATTGGCAAATATTTATCCAAGAAGATTCGCCATCTCTTTGATTCCTAAGAAATCACAATTCATTGTGCTGTCACTTTTTCGTCTAATAGGTTTCTATTCATATTATTTCAATTCTTTCTGACACTAATTCTCATACAATCACCCAAATCAACCAATGCTAAATTGAACAACCTAATTGTTGAAAATGTTATGTAACTTATTTCTCACTAAATCATATTAATTCTAACTGATAATTCAATCTTCAAGAAGAATTACTACCAATTCAATCTTCAAGAATAAATCACTCTTTGTGGAAAAATGAAATCACTCTAGCAAGAATGGAAATATAGAATTGTTCATAAAGATAAAGCATATATATTATTTTTGCAAGATGTTAAGTCCTATATTACTTTTGCAAGAAGTTAAATCCAATCACCACTCGTGCAAGAATGAAATATTTGTTCTATGTTGCTAACACAACATCCAACCTCTAGAATTCTCATTTCTACTTGACCATGAACTACAACCACACATTCATCTAGATTTGTTTCGGCATTAATAAATCATAACGAATTCAACCTGTGATATCAATTCAACAAGAAAGTAAATATTTTCAACACTTCTAATTATCAAGAAATCACTTGCATACCCTAAGAGAGATCACACATGCCAAGTAATCAATTATTTCAGCAATGTAGGATTTACATACTTTAATTGACTAATTGTTTCAACAATTTATTAATGCTACAAATGACTAATTGATCAAGAAACACACTACTTGCTTAATCCACAGACATGCATTGTATCAACAAATTATCACACCAAAAGAATTACGAAATTCTATAGTTATTCAAACTGGGTGAGCTCGGTGACAAGGTGGTCCCTTGCCTCCTAACAGATCCACCTTAAAAAAAACTAATGCTACGAATGGTGGGCCCTTTCCTACTGTTTCAACAATGTATTTAATGCTATAGAAAGGTATTTTCTCTAACCACATTGAAAAAGGTATTTCCTTAATATTAAGCTAGAGAAATGATTGGTTGCTTCACTTTTGATGGATTCTCTATGAAAGTTTTTAATATTCCTATGACCTACTCTAAGCGAAGTCATTCTCAATGTCAACTCCCATTCTTCTTCCTCCTTGTGAAAAATCCACTCCCGGTCCTTTAAAGCTAGTTGTTTCTCTATAAGAAAAGAGTTTGATATTCCTTCTCTCAATTTAGTCTTTTCCTTTTAGTTTTGTTTTACCTCTTCCTCTCTTCAAAATTTTGTCTAAGGTGGTCCTCACTAGTCAAATATCAAGAAATATTATTTTCTATTTGAAATGTAACTTAACTAAATGACACTCTCTCTTTGCTCCATATTGAAAATGCCAAATGAAAAATGCATGTGATGGCTTGGGGAAAGTTACTGAAGGACATGGTTATTCACATTAAATGGATTGTTAATATGGAGGCCAATTAATCACAAAAAATATGCCCTTTCACATGGGATATATTAAAGATCATGAAAACCATTTAACAACACCTGAATGTATGCATTAAGAGTGTGATCAACGAATCTTACAAATACATAAAATGACACCCTTGATAGGCAAACATTTATTCTAAGTTATAAAAATTTCTTTAATCATGTAGTTAAACATAAGCTATGGTGTATCAAGTCCATCAATTGTTACAACAATAAAATAGCAAGTAACTAGGTTATAACCATTAGTAATAATAATTAATTATTAATATAGTTATGAAGAGAAATGTCTCTTCATATATTCAATGGCCAAGCCATATTTAAGGCGACCATATCCATTGTAATCAATCATCCAATATATTATTATTACTCATATTCATTATTAAAATGATAGTCAAATTCGACTAACAGACAACCGGACTCGGTTGCTGGTACTAGAAAGAAAACTTGATGACAAAATAGACATCATGAACTAGAAACAAAAAGATTTAGATGACAAGATGAGTGCGATGACACAGAACATAAGCACCATGGCACATAACCTGAGCATCATGACACAGAACCAAAATACAATGATAGGAATGTTACAAAAACTAAGGTCTAGTACAAACCATATCAACAACTCAAATATGTTGGACCAGTATGTCAACAAAAATGAGAGAAACATAGTCGATCAAGACAATAAACAAGACAAGGAGACAAACTATCTTAGGGATGACCAAAATACCAATAATATAGTTGATAAAGATGAGCTCTACCAAGATCATAATTGGATTCAAGCCAATATCGTTGACAATAAGGACGATCCATACTATGAAAATAGATGTATCCTACAGTATGCAAAGGAATCCAAGTCAGACAAATCAAATATCATAGATTCATCTTCTACCTTAATTGTTCTACCACCCTCGAGAAACCTAAATGTAACACTACCTGGTGACTTTGAGTGTGAGAATCCTCAAGAGACGCCACTTCTCGAGATAAATCATAAGGATAATAAAAGGTAAATATTACGTAATGACATCCTAAGTATCGTGGGACAAGCGATTTCAAAAACAAAGTTTGATATGTTCAGTCACAAAATGTTCCTCATATTCATGTACATGGAAAACGGGAAAACAATAATAAACAGAATGGAGTACAAATTCAAGTAACAAATAAAAGGAAATTGACAAACTATTGCGTAAAGACCAAGCACACACCTAACACAAGTTCTAAAACAAAATACATAAAGGAATTAATGGCGTTGTTTCAACAAAAAACAAAAATGAAAAGATGACAACAATAATCTAAGCTTTGAGGACAAAGCTTTCCTAAGGGGAAGGCAATGTTACAACAATAAAATAGCAAGTAACTAGGTTATAACCATTAGTAATAATAATTAATTATTAATATAGTTATGAAGAGAAATGTCTCTTCATATATTCAATGGCCAAGCCATATTTAAGGCGGCCATATCCATTGTAATCAATCATCCAATATATTATTATTATTCATATTCATTATTAAAATGATAGTTGGATTCGACTAATGGATAACCGGATTCAGTTGCTCCATCAACTACTTCACAAGTTATGTACAATATAAGTATTAATAATCCACATAAAAAACATAGATCTTCAAGGTCATAGTGATAACAAAGTTTCACAAATATTATATTATGAAGTCACCATTAGGAGGCTTAGGTATTTAGGGTTAAAAGCTTCATAAGTAATAGAAATCCATCCATACCAAGGAATATATGTAACTGCAAGGGTGTAATGATATAATACGTTAAAAAACATGATAAGTAAAGCTCAATCCATATATTGGCCAACATCCACACATAGAAGAGTATATTTCTCAAAGAATACAAATGAACATGAACAAGTAATTAACTCAAAGTTCACAATTTGTGCATAAGCCAGATAGGAAATAACAATTATCACCACTCATACAATTACATAAAGAATGCTAGACTGAACACTTTTCAAACTTACGAACTAAGATAGTTCATGTTAGGTAAAATCACAAGTCAGATAAAGTCATAACGACAATACATCTCCTATATCAACCACAGAAGGACACTCAAAGCTACAAGCATTATAAATATGGAAAATATCACATTTTAAACTCAGTGCTGAACTTAATTTACCGATTACGATATGTTTACAACTACAAAAGGACCTTTATTAAAAAAAATTGGTTGTATTTTTTTTAGGGACATTGCACACTAATGAACTAGTCCACTATGATACTCATTATAGAAGTTGTTAAATAAGTAAAACTATAAAGATGACTTTAAACTAAGTGAACTTTGGCAAACCATCAACAAAGTTATTCCCACACAATTGAGGTATGATTGTTTTATTCACATTTGTTCCCTTTAATTCTATTATTTTCACCTTTAGAGTATAAGATTATATATTTGACTCTTATTTTTTTCTATTAGTTCCCTCTTATAACAAGAACCTAATAATGATAAAGACTAATAATATCTACCCACTAAGCTAAGCCATCATTGACTATATTTTTCATTTTTAACAAATTAAAACTTTACTTCCTCCTCAATACTCCATATATTCTCCAATTTGTACTTCTTTGTTCATTCCTACTTTTTCTTTACACTTCCTTCATATAAAAAAAAATCTCTTTGATCTTTGATAAATTAAAATTTACCATTTTTCCTTTCAATTTATTATTGGATTATTTTATTTCATTTCACATACAACAGTTTATGTATTTTCATTTTCATTCTTTTTTTTCTTAATTTTTAACATTATTTTACACCATTCTTACAAATAATTTAAATAATAATTATTGAAAACTAACCACATATTTTACTTAAACATAAATAAAGTAAGAAAAAAATACACCTTAAAAAACTTAACCCCTTTCAATATTTGTAAATTTTTTATTATGTAAACTATGACGAACTATTTACATCAAATAATAAAAATCAAATCCATTTTCAAATTTACCCTTAATTTGTTACTTAGACTAATAACTTGTTCCCTTTGCCTAAAGAAGAAAATAAATAAAACCAATAAAAACCATTTTAAATCTTATTTTAAAATTAAAGTTACACTTTAATTAAACATAAACATATAATACAAATATCCAAAAAATTGACGTAATTGCAATCCCTCTCCCAAAAAAAATAGTTTTACCTTACTACTATAAACATAATATATAAATATGAAATCTTATACTGAGTTGCAAGTTTTTCTCTTATCCCTGGTCCAAAATTTACTTTTTAACTTATTATTTTAAACCTAATATAAATCTCGAATCTTATAGTGAGTTCCAAGTTTACGTCTTACCGATGCTCGAAAATTTACTCTTTAACTTATAATTTAGACATAATATAAAAACCTTTAATATATATAACAAATATAAAAATAATATATAATAAATATGCACTTGCTTAATATTTATAATAAATTTACCAGACTAGGAAATTGTCATGGTTTGGTCATAGCGGCATAGATCTACGCCTCCAATATATACTTGGAAGCCTCCCATCCCATTAAAATTGAAACCACGGGAACAATTCAAATCAAACGTCATCATTACAGTAAGATTAACTAGTAGAGGGAGACTAAGAGTAAAACTAGTTGGTAAAAATGAAATCAAAATGGATGGAAGAAGGTAGATGGCCTAAGGTTGTCTTCAATGACATATTGTGCAAAAGAAAGAAGACTTGGATGTGGCAAGATATTAAATGGCTTAGCAACTGGGATATGTGCTTGAGCACGTGTCCTACGAATAGTAAAGAAATAAAGGATTTTGTTATCAATAAGTTCCACAAGCGAACTTGGGATAAAGAGCTACAGAGAAAGAGAAAGTATTATATTGAAGAGTTTAACCCTACCTACGATCAACATCAAAAGGCGTACATAGGGACCAATATACCTTGGAAAGCCAAAATTCTTATTGCTCAATTAAGAACTAATTCCCATCAACTCCGTTGTGAGACTAGGCGCTGGAAAATGCGAAGAGAAGCTTGGACAGAAAGAGTGTGTATTTTTTGCACCGCTAGCAAAGTGGAGACATAAAAACACTTCAATTTAGAGTGTGAAGCCTTTAAGGACAATAGGGACAGGTACGCAAATGTCTTAGAAGATAAACAGTGGGATGATTTATTTAACGAGGGGATTGTGGAAAAACTGGGGGTGCTCATCAATAAGTTGAACAGACAAAGGATTGAATTGCAGAAAACAACGTGCGAGTTGGTCTGTCCCATAGGCTATTCTTAGCCTCGCGGACGTTAAAATATTTCCTTCCTTCCTTCCTTCAAAACATACCAACTTGAAATCAAAATGGTTTTGAATATTCTTTAAATAAATATAGTAACCGATCTATACATCCCAATATATATATGATCTCTAGATGAAGCATGCCATCGTGCAAGCTAGGAGAAGATATTATTAATAATAATAATTTAAATTAACAACAAATATATTTGTAAAATAAGTCAGATTAATAATAATAATTTAAATTAACAACAAATATATTTGTAAAATAAGTCATATTAAAGCAATTGGTAATGAGTAATTGAGATAAGATGTTCTAAATTAAAAGAAATGAGTTCAAATTCTTTGTCACAAAAAAAAAACATAAATAAAACTTCCACATTTATATGAATAAAACCTCCACATTTTTATTTCTTATTGAATTTTGAATATAATATATAATCTAGAATGAAATGTTGTAATTCTAACTAAAAAAAGATTGTGTAGTTTAGAATAAATATTGTAGTGAAGAAAAAGAGAAAGGATTTCACAACATCTATATGAAAGAATTCACACCATCTACCTTCCTTTGCATGCATTATCTTATAAAAAGATTAAAAAAATGACAACCAACAATTGCTAAACAGTTAGCTTATGAAAGAGTACACCTTTTTTTATAGAGTTAAACTATTTTTAATAATATTAATTTAAATTAACAATAAATGTATTTGTAAAATAATTTATGTTAGAGCAATCTGTAATGAGTAATTGAGATTTTTTCCTTATATACCAAAAAAGTGGTATATAAAGAAAAAAAACAAAATGTATATCATTTACAATGTAAAATATAAAACAATTTTCTTATTCTTATTCGCAGTATAAGAATATTGGCACACTTTTAAAATATTAAACAGTAAGTACCTAGAAGGCCTCTGCTTCGTTAAATTCCAATCAAAAGACACTACTTTTTTTTAAAGAGTTCTTTGATTAATTTGATAAATGTTTGGCTTATTTTGGTATATATATATATATATATATATATATATATATATATATACACTCCAAAATTAATTCGCTTATCGAGTGGACATATTTTTATTATGTTTTGATATTTATTTTATTTTTATCAAGCCGACTAATTTTTTTGTATATTCTCTTTTATTTTTTTGGTATATTCAAATTAATTTATTTTATTTTATTTGATCCTATTATAAGCCTATAATAAGCACAGAAGGAGTTACACATCTCCCCCTAAGAATTCCTTGGCGGAATTCCATTTGTGGAGGCCAAATTCAAAATATGTAAATCTAGATCTAGCCTACAGAAATTATTTATGTTATCCAGGGTGCATAGCAGATTTGTGAATTTGTTACGGCAACATAGATCAATCCATAGTGCCTTTCCTTCTACATGTCAGGATAACATTATATAAATATCCAGCTATTTTTTACCGAGTAAGACCAAGATACTATTTTATTCCCTCAATCTATCTTATGAGTAAGTGGCACAAATTATACCAACTATTATCTATAGTTACATATTTTAGCATAGCGAAGCAAAGGTTATCCCTTATCTAACTCATTAATTCAGACCTCTGCAGATCTCTACCACCAAAAACTGACTCCATCAAGAAGTTATAGCAGGTCATTTTAAACAGAAACTCAAGCTTATTAAAGATGTCCATTGAACATAAACTGCAAAAATAACTTTAGCATCCACTACTTACCTTGTGCAATATATTTTTATCATATAAAAAACATGATCTACATTATTTCATCAACGCTAACTCAATTTAGGGTACACAGTTGCAATCAGAGAAGTCTCTAATAATGAACCCTAACTCAATTTACTGACATATATATAGCTCCCATGAAAGAAGTAATCCTAACTCAATTTACTATATATAACTGCAATAAGAGAAGTCTGAAATAATCAACCCCAACTCAATTTACTAACCTGTATATAACTGCCATGAAAGAAGTCTAAAAAAGCTATATGCTCCAATGGTCTCTCAATCTCAATCTGCCTCTCTCTTTCAACCCTGATATTTAATAAATCAAGAATTACTTTCCTTCCTTGCATCCTTAATCCAGCTAACCTATTTACCACACCATTTTTATATAAGAATTCTTTACATAAAAAATCTGGGTTAAATTCATAATTTTAAATAAAACATGGAGGAAAAAATAACTATTCGAAACCTCCATTAATAAAAATGTCGGAAAATAAAGGTTTCCACACAATTTTGACGGGGGAATGTAACCGTATTCTCATTTTAAACAAAATATGGAAGGCTAAATAATAGCCATAAGTCCCCATTTACAAAAAAAATAGGGGACGATGGAAGGATTGAACATAAATTTTACTAGAAATTGGGGCGAAGAAAAGATTGAATAGAAATTTTACTAGAAATTCGGGACGAAAGTAGGTTTTGAGGTAAATTTGAAAAGGCTAAGAATTTTTTTTTCTCTCCCTAATTAATAGGGAAGGGCTATTTCTTTTTTTAATTATTTGGTTAATAAATATTGGACGAATGTATTAAATTAAATAAAAACAATTTCCATATTAATATTCGCCCAGTAAATATTTATAACCCCTTTAAATTTGCCCATGCGCTAAACTTCGCCCCTAAAATTATCCCTACCACATACTTCAAAAGTTTCAGAAACTTCTTCTCATAGAAATCCATAGTCATGCTTCCCAACTCAAGCTCGAATAACTCTTCCATCTTTTTGTCATAATAATGCTCAGAGACGTATTCCTTCTGGAAGTACTTCTTAAATTTCTTCCAAGAAATTTGTCTTCGTCGATGTTTTTTAGCTTAACTAGTTGATCCCACAAGATAAATGCCTTTCCCTACAAAGGGTATATGGCTACACATGCTTCCAAATTATGTGTATTGGTTCAAATGGAATAAATAATTGAGTCCCAACAACAATTCTTCAGCATCCTCTCCCTCCTTTACTTCTCCATCAAAAGTTGGGGGCTTGATTCTTATAAGATCTCCTACTAGCTCATCTCGAGCAGACCTTCTCTTCTTGTATCTCACTAGAGATCTTTCAACACTACTCTATGTACTACTTGATGCATACCTCTTCTTTCTCTCTGAGTGATAAGGTCTCTTTGAATATGATCTAAACCTCACATAACCTCTTTTATGACTCTTTTCAGCGGATCTTTGGATGGTATTCAATGATTTTAGATCATTCATAATCTGCTCCTGGATATGAATTATCCTTTCATTATCCACTCTACACTTCCTCATTGAATCCCCCAAGCTCAACGGTCCACTATTCCTTTTATGTCGAATCAACCTTCTCTCAACAAACTCCTCTTCAGCACTATATGATCTTCATCCTTCCTCACAATCCATCTCCAGTCTTTGACTTCCTATTGTTGAACTTGTACTTGTTGAATCTTTAGTCTTCACGTGTTTGATTAAAATATCAATTTAGTGGCCATGTCCCTTGCTCAATCATTCACTGGGAACAATATTGTGTTCATTATCAACATTATATTATTAAACTACACATTGGTATAAGTTCATTATCATTAAAACTACTTTTCTTCTAGTTTATAAAGTAACTAGCCAACTTCTGTAAGTTACAATCTTCCTAATTGGACAAAGGGACTAGAAATCCTTCTAAAATTTCTCCGTACTCGATAAACATCGAATTCATAGCCATCCCAAGCTAACAATTTAATTAACTAAATCACATGTGAAACTATATTAATTTGCATGCATCCAAGTTATCTAATGCAAATGCATGTTTACAGAGTGACTTGTAACTTCACAGAAGTGTTGAGCCTAGGAATTACCCCTTTTTGACCATCTTCAATCACCTTTTCTTCCCCTGTCTTATATCATTTAGCATGCTAATCAGACCTGTTGTCCTTACTTTCATCCCCAAACTACCAAGGTATGACTGATCATTGCTTTATCTTATTAATGCTTATGATTGTGATAATTAAAGTTGTGTATCTCTCAAATGTGCTAACATGTTATGATTTATGAAGGCAGTTTGAGATAAGTGGACTGCAGGTGGATGAGGGCTGGACAAATATCAAAGAAAGGGATATTCGCTGCTTAAAAGGACCCTCAGCCCCCGATCATCAATAAAGGCACGTGGTTTTAATGTAATATCCTAGACCGAGCTGCGACAATGCAGCTGTAATAGAACGTGCTACATTGCTGCTCGAATATAATCGTGATCTGAAGAGATCGCTACTCCTGGGCAAGTCAACAGCCTTCCCACATTTTCCATGTCATTATCATACCACATTTTGTAACAGCTAGTATATTTAGGGCGCCTGAAGATCAGAGATCTTCATGGCTGCCCTTTAATAGGATCGAAGGTTATGATTTGCATGTATAAATAGGAGGAGTTGTTTCGACCCAA